>LBNU01006295.1:45518-77074 GCA_014162995.1 Artemisia annua | reverse complement strand
AACGTAACTCCTTAAAGTGATAGCCAATGTGTGCATTGAGCATCATAAGAAAAATCACACATTGCTAGATTCATCAAGTCTTTGTCACATCTTTAACGCACAAACAAGTTATCTTTAAACGTGATGAAGCCGTTTAAGATATGATAAGAACACGCATCTAAGAAGCTCAACTACAACATCAAATAAATGATATTCCACCTTCTTCGTAATCAATTAATCCAATAAGAACAAATAACGAGCCTTTTAAAAAACCTTTAAGAACAAAAACTTCTTCATGTGTGTGTGTACCAAATAACCTTCTGTGTGTGTAATCCAAAACCAATCAAATTCATCTTGATCTGAGCATATGTACTTCCCCTTACTGCTTGTAAATCATGTATATATATATTAAACCATAACACGCTCAACTTGTCTCCATAAATTATCTTGTAGCAGTACTTTGAAGCATTACTTTGCAAGAACAGTACTTTAGTCGAGCAGTACTTTCAATGAGACGCAGCAGTACTTTAAAAAAACAATGAACAGTACTTTGAAGTAATACGAGCAGTACCTTTGAATAACCAATAACTCCACTCTTGCTAAGCATTCCCATGTTCAAATCACAAATCAAGCAACAGCAATATTCGAGCAGAGCAGTACTTTATCAAAGTTGGACAGTAGCACTTCAGACAAACAGCAGTACTTCAAAATACGAGCAGCAGTACTTTGAGAGTACCATTACTTTGGAACAGTACGTTGCAACAGTATCTTGAATTACAGTGGAGCAGTACTTTAAAATCAAGAACAGTACCTTAAAAAAAATACGAAAGATAACAATCCAGCTCCACACATATACGAGGTTATAATAATCTCCTTCACCTCATCATATACGACAACATTAGTACAGATCACGACAAACCAGATCTACTATCTGACCAATTAAAGAACCAGCAGCAGCTACATCCAATTAATTGGTTTTATATTTTGCACCGACTCCAATGTGCAATGGGACAATACACGATCCAACAAAAATTAACAATACGGGTAACCTTCTTTACTTTTCTTTGTCGCCACATTGAGTAATGCTCAAAAATAGTACGAGGCTAATAAAATCAATCAATCAGACCCATATTAAGATTGACCAATGAGATGATAAAGCAATTGAAACTATATTAGTATCCAACCGACTGACCCATGTGATGATTCTGAAATTTAGTAATTCACCGGCCCACTTAGATCTCTTGTGCAACAATTCATACGAATGAATAAATTATAGAATGTATCTTGAATTTATCGTGTATAAGCCGACAATATTGATCCCACCAATTCATGCGCTTGTCGACAAAAGCAACATTCCCATATACAATTTTTCATATAATCGACCCACTTATGACAATAAAATAATCAGCATGGAGTAAATATTCATTGATTATCAGCATGCAATCTTTAACCAACCCACGTGATAGATAACTCAATTAATTGATCTACTATCTCACGATAGTCACCAGTACGAGATTAAAAGAAAACAAACCTTTTAATTCACAATTCGACCATGACAGTTGACTTTGAACAACAATTACTTGGTAACTTTAAAAACCAATTCGTACCTCTTACGGCTTCTTTCTTCAATAACAAAACCTTGTAGAATCCTAGATATCACGAGCCCCAGGCTCTGATACCACATGTTGGAACCCAGCACTCCTTGATCGTTACGGGCTCCAGGCTGTTATACCTTTAATTATCTAGGAACAATAACATTGAATAACATGCAGCGGAATAATAAATAAGAACATCAATGTTATCAACAAGGTTTTTCATTATCATCTCTAACATACAAACATTTACAACCCCAATTCTACTTGATCAAGGTAGAACAACCTTGAGGCTGACTAAACAACTAACACTAACTAAACCCTAGGCGTTTCCCAAATCCCTACGCCTACGTTCCCACACACACACACCTTTTATGTTTACATCTTGTACGTACTTGATAAAACTAATGACCCTATGTCTCTTTATATACTAGAGACATCTAGGGTTTACAAGAGGAATCATAATACAATTAGGAAACTAAATCTTTTAAGTAAATCTTCTAGAATCTTCCAAATTCTCCATCTTTTTGTAGTTTCCCATCTTGTCACTTTAAGCCCTTCATGTTTCATTCTTTCTTGTTTTGTATCATCAAATCTAATAGACCCAACAANTTTTTTTTTTTTTTTTTTTTTTTTTTTTTTTTTTTTTTTTTTTTTTTTTGAGAAAATGGAAAGGAAAATAAAACGTTGGGGCTCAAAAACTGGAAACGGCTTGAGCCGCTAGTGATGGGGTATTTTTGAAGTATGAATGTAAAATGTGAAATGTTGAGGTGACGCTGAGGTGTCGAAATGGCTTGAGTGACCATACCCGGCCAATGCTCTAACGTTTTATATATGGAATCGAAAAACAACATGGTCGCTGGAAAATTCACTAACACCTTCAAAATTGAATCGCTTCATTCCTTTAACCGATCGTCTCATAGATTGAACATTAGCTCTCACATAGTGACATAGATGATATATTCATAAATAAATCATCTTATATTATAAATAAATATTTAGATATGGGCTGTAACTCGTAAGTGTAATAATATAACTACAATTATTCATCTACTTTAAGCAGTAGAAGAAGACTTTATTAATTGTATAAAAACAAGAAGTAAACTTTGAGAGATAAAGTATGAAATGAATAACACTAAAATTTTGCGTATTCAAATGATGCAAGTTTCTTCACTACACTTGCGCATTATTTGTACTACCAACGCTCATATTCATTATATACTAGCATGGTACCCGCGCGTTGCAACGATGGGTACCCTGAAATTAAATTTTCCGGTGAATCATGTATTTAAGTTTATTATGTTCTTTTTGGAATTAAATTTATGGATATCAAGAATTTCGTTTAGACCGTGCTTGTTCGGGCTCGAGCCAGTTTGGCATGCACCCGTTCAGGCTCAAGCCCATTTGGCCCGTTGCCCGTCCCGGCTTGAATATTTGTATAATGTGCTTTATTATTTATACTAGTGACATTTAATGCAGGAATTGTATTTAATTTGGTTATACAATATGCTTGACAATTGGTATTTATTACGTAAGAGGAGTTTTAATAATTGTATAAATTGCATTTTTTTTACCTGTTAATTATTGACTATAATTATTTGCCGCAATAAATTCCCGTCGCTATGCACGTGTACTCGTCTAGTCCTAATAAATACTACATTGATTTTGTTCTTTTCCATGCTTGGAAGAATTTTACTCCCTAATAAATACTACATTGATTTTGTTCTTTTCCATGCTTGTAATAATATTTACTTTCAAAGAGTGAACCAACTTTTTTTTGTTTATAATAGAGTTATTATCATATATGCTATACCCATTCAACGCACCTATGAAGACACTACTTTTTTTGTTCCTTTGTCTTGTTTTCACGACAAATGCATCTTCAATAGCAAAAACTGCGACAGTCTCTCATGGTTTTTGTTGGACAGTCTATATCTATAACGTGATGATTGATGCAGTCACAGTTCATGTAAAATCAGCTGATTATGATTTGGGTGACCATACACTTGAATTTAACGACAATGAAAATTGGAGTTTTTGTGTAAACTTTTGGAAAACGATCGTGTTCTATGCGGATTTCAACTGCAAGGGTACAAAACCCGTCTCTTTCAATGCGTGGGATGAATTTCTTGGTGATGATTATGGCTCGGGATCAACTGGGAGCGCTGAACGAATATTAGTTTGGTTAGTTAAAGATGATGGATTTTATGTAGGAAAAAATCTTCCTCCATTTCCAGATGGAATGACCAAATTATATGACTGGTCACATTGATTTTATTTTTACAGTAATATAGTATGATTATGCATTATTGTGTTATGTTGAAACTAACATTGAATTCCATGACAATATGACATATCACCAATGTTCTAAAAGGCGTGAGGTGTGGTGTGGCGGCACAGTCACGCCTCAAGCCTTACGCGCCTTTGCGAAGCCTTGGCGTTTCTTAAGGCGTGCTTAAGGCGGAAACAAAATATTTATAAATTTATGTATTTATAATTTTATATCATTTTGTAAGAGCAATTTCAAATACTAAAGCCCAAATCACAAATAGGCAGGCCCAAATACGAGGCCCAAGTAGGAATTAAGTTTTGAAATTACGAGGCCCAAGAAAGAAATAACCCAAATACTTGAAATTCATGCCCAAATCCATAAATCCCCTATATGCTTCTAAAAATGGTGCCACGCCTTACCAAAAAGGCGCGCCTTTGCACGCCTTTTCGCGCCTTATTCCACGCCTTTTCACACGACGCCTAGACCTCACGCCTTGGTCCATTTCGTGGCGCCGAGGCTACGCCTCGCGCCTTGACGCGCCTTTTAGAACACTGCATATCACTCGCATAATCACATGTTGCCCAAGAGTCGTATTCCTATATTTCACAATAATTGCATTTGATATTATACTGTAAGTTTGTAACTATACTAAGAGCTCACGGTACGGGTGCGTTATAGCCTGATAACGCGAGCTATCGCAATTTCCTTTTTTTTTTGTCTACTAGACGAGTACACGTGCATAGCAACGAGATTTTATAGCAGCAGATGGTTGTAGTGATAAAAAAAGTTTATGGGTTATAAATGAAAAATAATAAAAGTTTAAGAATTTGGGGATTAAACTCGATTTAAACTTAATAAAAATAATATAGTTTATAGGTTATAAAACAAAATAATAATAAAAGTTTAGGTTTTCCACAGAGGCAGAACTACATATAGAGTATGGGGTGGTGCCCTCTACGATTTGAAAAAAAAAAAAAAGAAAAAAAAAAATCATATTTTAGGGTAAAAAAAAATTTTGGACTTTTTTTTTTATTAAAGTGCCCCCACCTTGAAGCCCAACAATGTAAAAACCTTATATATCTATCTTTATTTTTGTGTGCATGATGACTTTTTACCTTTATTTTTGTGTGCACAACGACTTTTGTCAAAATAATAATAATAATAAATAAATAAAATAATAATAAAAATAAAAATTGCCCCAGTCCTCAACATTCCGGGGTCCGCCATATAAATTAACAATTAGCAATTAGCACTTTGCACCTTGGCATACTTTGCTTTGAAAAAATCGTTCGATTTTTATAAAACAAAGTATTTAGTTTTTACGGTATGTTTTATCAAAAAAATTCTAAAAGGTGTATATGTTGGTTCTCGAGGCACACTTGCGATTTAATAATATTTTTTTGAATATTGTAATTTTGTATGCATTTTGGATCTCTATTGATTTAATAATATCGTTTTTGGACGACTTTTATGGGCTAGCCGAACCGGTGGTGACTCCGGTTCCCGGTTGAACCCGTTTGTCCGGTCCGTACTTTAAATCATATATACCATTAACTTGTTTTTACATATAAATTGTATTAAGCTTTTTGTGTTTTATTATGTTGTACAATATGTATAATAACAAGTATTTTTATTAGGGGTGTTTGAAAAATAACATTAATAGGTAACTATTGTTATGGACGTTTTTTTTCCTTATATTAAATTACTTTGTACTTTTTTATATTTTTATAAAAAACGTGTCTACAAAAAGTGCTTCAAAGGGTTGCAACCAATGCTATTATAGATGTATTTATTAAAATTTGCCATTATAAGTAAGTGTTGAATCTTAATTTTTAAGCCTTCCATTTTAGGAATGTCCCAAATGTTTTATAATATTGTATAGATAGATAGATATGTGTAAATGTGTATACTCATATAAATTAACAATTAGCACTTTTCACCATGGCATACTATGCTTTGAAAAAATCTTTCGATTTTTATAAAACAATGTTTTTAGTTTTTACGGTAATTTTTATCAAAAAAAATCTAAAAGGTGTATATGTTGGTTCTCGAGGCACTCTTGCGATTTAATAAGATTTTTTTTGAACATTGTAAGTTAGTATGCATTTTGAAATTCTATTGATTTAATAATATCATTTTCGGACGACTTTTATGGGCTAGCCGAACCAGTGGTGACTCCGGTTCCCGATTGAACCCGTTGGTCCGGTCCGTATTTTAAACCATATGTACTATTAACTTGTTTTTACATATAAATTGTATGAAGCATTGTGTGTTTTATTATGTTGTATAATATGTATAATAACAAGTATTTTTCATATTAGGGTGTTTTAAAAAGAACATTTATTAGGTAATTATTGTTATAGACGTTTTTTTTCCTTACATTAAATTACTTTGTACTTTTTTATATTTTTTTAAAAAACATGTCTACAAAAAGTGCTTCAAAGAGTTGCAACCAATGCTATTATAGATGTACTTATTAAAATTTGCCGTTATAAGTAAGTGTTGAATCTTAATTTTTAAGCCTTCCATTTTAGGAATTTCCCAAATGTTTTATAATGTAGTATAGATAGATATGTGTAAATGTGTATANTGTCTACAAAAAGTGCTTCAAAGGGTTGCAACCAATGCTATTATAGATGTATTTATTAAAATTTGCCATTATAAGTAAGTGTTGAATCTTAATTTTTAAGCCTTCCATTTTAGGAATGTCCCAAATGTTTTATAATATTGTATAGATAGATAGATATGTGTAAATGTGTATACTCATATAAATTAACAATTAGCACTTTTCACCTTGGCATACTATGCTTTGAAAAAATCTTTCGATTTTTATAAAACAATGTTTTTAGTTTTTACGGTAATTTTTATCAAAAAAATCTAAAAGGTGTATATGTTGGTTCTCGAGGCACTCTTGCGATTTAATAAGATTTTTTTTGAACATTGTAAGTTAGTATGCATTTTGAAATTCTATTGATTTAATAATATCATTTTCGGACGACTTTTATGGGCTAGCCGAACCAGTGGTGACTCCGGTTCCCGATTGAACCCGTTGGTCCGGTCCGTATTTTAAACCATATGTACTATTAACTTGTTTTTACATATAAATTGTATGAAGCATTGTGTGTTTTATTATGTTGTATAATATGTATAATAACAAGTATTTTTCATATTAGGGTGTTTTAAAAAGAACATTTATTAGGTAATTATTGTTATAGACGTTTTTTTTCCTTACATTAAATTACTTTGTACTTTTTTATATTTTTTTAAAAAACATGTCTACAAAAAGTGCTTCAAAGAGTTGCAACCAATGCTATTATAGATGTACTTATTAAAATTTGCCGTTATAAGTAAGTGTTGAATCTTAATTTTTAAGCCTTCCATTTTAGGAATTTCCCAAATGTTTTATAATGTAGTATAGATAGATATGTGTAAATGTGTATACTCATATAAATTAACAATTAGCACTTTGCACCTTGGCATACTTTGCTTTGAAAAAATATTTTGATTTTTATAAAACAAATTTTTTAGTTTTTACGGTAAGTTTTATAAAAAAATTTCTAAAATGTGAATAGATTGGTTCTCGAGACACTCTTGCGATTTAATAATATTTTTTTTGAACATTGTAAATTATTCTGCATTTTAAAACTCTATTGATTTAACTATATCGTTTACGGACGACTTTTATGGGCTAGTCAAACCGGTGGTGACTCCGGTTCCCGGTTGAACCC
Organism: Artemisia annua; assembly: GCA_014162995.1. NCBI lineage: Eukaryota > Viridiplantae > Streptophyta > Magnoliopsida > Asterales > Asteraceae > Artemisia > Artemisia annua. Next base: position 69,503 of record LBNU01006295.1, on the reverse strand, counting down.
GTTGGTTCGGTCCGTATTTTAAAACCATATGTACCATTAACTTGTTTTTACATATAAATTGTATGAAGCTTTGTGTGTTTATTATGTTGTACAATATGTATAATAACAAGTATTTTTCATATTAGGGGTGTTTTAAAAATAACATTTATTAAGTAATTATTGTTATAGACGTTTTTTTTCCTTACATTAAATTACTTTGTACTTTTTTATATTTTTTTTAAAAAAAATGTCTATAAAAAGTGCTTCAAAGTGTTGCAACCAATGCTATTATAGATGTACTTATTAAAATTTACCATTGTAAGTAAGTGTTGAATCTTAATTTTTAAGTTTTCCATTATATAAATTAACAATTAGCACTTTGCACCTTGGCATACTTTGCTTTGAAAAAATCGTTCGATTTTTATAAAACAAAGTTTTTAGTTTTTACACTAAGTTTTATCAAAAAAATTTCTAAAATGTGTATATGTTGGTTCTCGAGGCACTTTTGTGATTTAATATTATTTTTTTGAACATTGTAAATTAGTATTCATTTTGAAACTCTATTGATTTAATAATATCGTTTTTGGATGACTTTTATGGGCTACTCGAACCGGTGGTGACTCCGGTTCCCGGTTGAACCCACTGGTACGGTCCGTATTTTAAAACCATATGTACTATTTTCTTGTTTTTATTTATAAATTGTGTATATATATATATATATATATATATATATATATATATATATATATATATATATATATATATACACACACATATATGTATATATATATATATATATATATACATATAGGTACATATATGTATACATATAGGTACATATATGTNACTTGGCAGATGATTAAGCCGGATACTGGAGCTACACTTATAAAGTTCATGCAACTAATGATGTCTCATCACCCTTCCATGAGGTTCATACCACCCACCTTTATTTGATGTCGTCAAGAATTCCTGTTGCTATTATCTAGTCTTGGTATCAGCGAGAAGGTTATGTCAAGTCTATGGCTGACTTAATTCAGAAGGAACTACTGAGTTTTGGTTCACCTGAGGAGGTAAGTTATTTTTCAGTTTGCTTGCGATCTATTAATGATCAGTGGAACCATATGATTCTATCAGAGACATATGTTTTTCGTTATTATGAAATTTGCAGCTCATGATATTCTTTAGTGCCCATGGAGTAAATAAACATAATAAACACAAGAATAATTAATATGACGTACTATTGATATTAATATTACAACAAATTCTTTGTATTTGGTATCATGGGGATCCAATGATTTGGGTGCAGGTTTTCTAACTCGAAGATTACAGTACTAAATCTATCTTTGTTATGCATTTGACACAGGTTACCACCCTTAATTCTTTCTGGGGTTTTCTCTTTCGGCATAGCTTTCTTACACCGCTACCCTCTTTCAGCCATCAATAAGCTTCAGGTATGTCGGGAACAGGTATTGCTGGTCACATCCGTAACATGTCTGTTATTGGTTATCGTGATCAAGGTATGTAAAGAATCTTTGTACTATATTAAGGTTTTGTTATGTGTTTTATAAGGATGTCACATTTTTTGAATAACCACATGACAATTTTAATGTATTACGTGTTTATGGTGTATCAGATGCGGAATGTAGATGTTTCTTATTAGTGTGCAGTTCCATTCATCCAATATCCGTCGGCTCATCAAAATCTCTTCAATCGATCCAGATGATGAAGAACAGTATCGGAGGTGCATATTAACCGATTGAGAAAAAGATTATCAGGTCGAAGAGCGTCGAAAAATCCCTATATCAAGGATGCGTCAGATAACGGTGTGGATCGAATTGGTGGTCCCCGACCTAAAAGTGCAGGTATGTAGCTATTGGTTATTTAATGATTGCTATCTTTATATCTTTTTAAAGAACCTAAAGCGACTTCTCAACTGAAAAGCTTGGTGTGTACAAGCTGTTTGGATATTGCTGAATATAAGATGCAATGCTAGGAAAGGTTACATTTAACTATTCTATATGTTTCTCTTCTATTTTACTTCACTAAAATCATTACAAAGAGTCTCTTGAAGACACTAACTTATTTTACCTTATTTCAGGTGACAAGAAATCCATATTATCAGGTGATATTCAGTTAAAGAAACATTATGAAGCTTTTTTTCTTTTTTATTTATATCGATTTTGAATTTGCTAGGTGATCTTCGTCTATTTTAAAGAGGATAGAAGCAATAAAGCCAATTCCAGTTCTAAAGTTTGCCATGGATATAGCAAGGTACTCATATTAGTGTCATTTATTTGGATCCTAACACATATATTTATAAATGCTATATAATTTTAAGTAATGATGCTCTTTTGTCAATCCTTAGGGGGATGAACTATTTGCATGAGAATAAACCATAACCAATTATTCACGGAGATCCTGAGCCTTGGTAAGTGTATCATTACATAGCTATTCCTCCCGTCTCTTTGTAGGTATATACGATGTCTTTGGAAATAGTAGTGAAGTATGTTTTTGCACCATACTAAAAGTGAGCAAGAGGGTTAAACAAGGAAGGAACATGTCATACCATGACACCACGTGTGAGTCTTCTGTTTGAAAATTTCTTAATTTTCTCTGTTCTCTCACATCACTTTTACAACGTTCCGAAGTTAATATATCATAGTTAGAGTCTTGACTGTATGAAAACATATATATGTTGAGTTTTGCAAGTCTTTTGAGTTTGTTATTTGCTAAAACAGGGACATATGTTGCACCAGAGGTATTCAGAAGTGAAGACTACGATAACACAGTGGATGGTTTCTCATTTGCATTGATTTTACAGGAGGTAAGCTTTAATATTTTTTTTCCTACATCTAAACATGCATTTAATGGTCATAGTATAAGGTTTCTAAATTTTTCTAATTACCCTGTTTCATATCATTATTTGTCTATTCGCAATGTAGTATTATACATTTGGAAGTGTAGTTATCTTATTCATTATTTTCGTTTGATGTGGACAAAATGATTGAAGGCAAGCTTTAGTGAAACACGTAATCATGATGTTAAAATGTGATAAAAGTTACAACCATTTAGTGGTTTTATGATACGCATCAGGAACTTGAACTTTGTAACAAGGAGTGGGAATGCATTGTAGCCTCACAAGGTGGAAATTTGCTTTTGTGATTAGAGTTGGCAAGATAGGTGGCACCATAGCAAGTGCCTTTTTACTGTGTTATTTTTAAACTGAAGCAGTCGCCGCCTAATTTGGAGGATAAAAAAATCACTTCACGACCTCTAATTGAGTACGGTTCTTGACAAGTGCTGAAGAGGGACTTACCGGGACAAAATGGTTGGAAGGACAAGAAGCGTTGATGAGTTCGAGTTTAAAGCCATAAGAGAACCATAATTAAGGCGCAAGTTCGTTTCATATTCTCTTCTGTATATTGCAAGAAAAATTTCTTTTTGAACTTTTATTACCATTGTGACTTCGCAGATGAACTATTGGTTTCGGGATTTTTTGTTGTGGAGCAAGGTTTTTTAAGCTTTGGGAAGGACAAACTGACAACACGTAAAGGTAAATAGACTTTCATAAATTATTTGCTAATTCTTTTTTTATTTGAGTATTCTAACTGCTGGAATTTCTAAGACATAATTTGCAACCTACACTTTTGGTATTTTGTTGTTATGGCATGGATTAGCATATGTCTACTATTATAATTCTAGGTTTTTATTTTATTTTTTATTTTTTTAATGCGTTAACTATTAAATGTTTAATTGTATGTAAATTTTCACTTGAAGGTAACATGTCAAGGCGACTCTCAAATGTACTGGGCATAACTCCACATCAAAAACAATCATGGACCGTTCTTATACAGGTGTGGAAAATGGTCACTTTCAGTTGAGCCACTATGGAAAAAGGTACAAAAGACTAATATTGACAGACACTCGGGTACACGTATCTGTCACCTTTTTCATCTTTTTTTCCCATTCATTTACGGGCCACTCCCCTATATTCGGTGTATTCGTGACAGGGAATGACGTTGACCGCTATTGTATATGAAAGTAATTGCGATACTTTGTTGTTATGATACCATATAACCCCATATACCGGATCAGTACTTACGAGTGCTCATGGATACTAAACAACAATTTTTTTGTGTTTATCACTTATTACATATGTTATATGACTTTTACCATCTTAGTTTTTAGGAAAAAACTTATGTTACTAATCCTATGTAAATAATCAGTGCAAATACAACTATATGAGATTATAGTTCCGTTGTAAATAGATTATGTAAAAGTTGTTTGACTGATGAATCGTAGGTCTTTTTAAAAGTCTAACACATGGTGCACTGGTGTAGAAGTTGAAGAAGAGAAGAATCAAAATCCAGTAGATCATATTGGACTTAGTGTTCATGCAATACATAACTGAGGTGGTTGCATACCATGTTATTACACGAGACATCATTGTGAATACATCAGAATCAGTGATTACTGTTTTTTTTGCGAATACAACACATGTAGAGGTGGAGAGTGTTGAAAAAGCAGTTGATATATTGAAATTCGCGAGTTAATACAGTGGCAGGTATGTTGACTCTTAAGTAGTTTATTGCCCTTATTCTTTTAAAGTAATCTTAATTTTTCAACTATGAATATTATGGTTGCTACTTTGGTAAGTCAAAGATATGGTAAGACTTCAAGTAACTAAACACGGTGGCATTAAATTGAGATTATGATGGGTTACTTCTAGATACTTTTTGTAACACCCCAACCCGAGAAGGGCTAAAGTGTAACATTATGGAGTCAAATCAGAACACAAGCGAAACGGAGATACATTTCCAAAACAAAGTATACAATGATTACAAGGAGAACTAAACAAATACAAAAGAGCAACAACAAAGGACTAAGCCCAAAACAATATACTAAGCCCAACGTCAAATACTTCTAATCATCTCTAAGTCCAGCCAATAGCTAATCAGGGTGAAGTCTTCTAAGTCCAAAATAAGATCTCTCATCCACAAACCCAGCTTCCTACTAAACCTGCCGCAGGAAAAGAAATGCGGCTGAGCATAAAAAGCCCAGTGAACAGATATATATAAACGAAACAAAAGATAAGGAACAAAGAATATCATAGGTTGCATTGGGGAAAACAAAAGGTATAATAATGATGATAAGAATAAGACAAAGATTAGATTATATTAGCATTCTACCACGAGCCAAAACAAAACAAAACAAAGTCTTCAGTATAGTAACCATGGAGTGATCAACTCCCAAAATAATGTGAAAGGCGTGTATTGCACACAGCACCAGTCACCAAACCAGATGTAGTAGCAAATCATAGTAACCATGGAGTGATCAACTCCCAAATAATGTGAAAGGCGTGTTTGTACACAGCACCAGTCACCAAACCAAATGTAGTAGCAAATCAAATCAAAACAAAACTAGGATGCATCCATACGCCCCTACCCAAACCAAATGCAGATCAAACAAAGGGACGGTGTGGAACATCACTCGACCACACTGGAGTCATGACATTGGTGCATCAATGCCATGGTGCCATGTTACCTTCATGGCGAGGAAAATGCTCGGGTATAATACTGAAGGGTCAAAGGCAAATCAAATAGCAAAGTCTAAGTCAAATCAAAGCATCATAATCCAAGGTGCATAGCAAAGGTTCAGGTCAAAGGTTTACAAATGGTAGGGTTCATAATCAGAGTTCAAATCAAAGGTTCAATATCAAAGGCCAATGTCAAAGGATCAATCAAAGATGTAATATTAATGGGTCCAAATGGAGAAGTCAAAGCCAAAGTTTCCAATCTACAAGGTTCACTATTCCAAGTTCCAAAGTCCCATAGTTCATAAATCAAAGAGTCATAATGAGAGTTTAAAACAAAAGTTCAATTTAGCAGGTTCCCATCACTTATTTAAAAAGGTTCGTAGTACAATTACATTTAAAAGGTTTATAATAAGGTTCATTTAGAAAAGATCTTCCAAAAGATGACATTTATAAAAGTGATCTTTAATAAAGGTTTCATAAGATATTCTTCAAAAGTGGTCTTTATGAATTTATAAAATCCCATAGATAAGTAGTCTCAAATCATATTAAAAGTGATGTTATAAAATAGTTTCTCCTTTAAAATGTTTTCATGTCATAATTAAGAAAAGACATTTCACCTTAAGTTATATTATCCCAAAAGAACATTCAAAGTCTCACAAGGGTTTCACCTCCCGTTACAATATCCAAAGAGTATCCAAAGTCTCACAAAGGTTCAAAAGTTAAGGTCACAAAAGGTTATCGAACGGATCATAAGAGTTCAAGCGAATAACAATATGATCGCAATTACTGGTGAAGCACATCAATCATAGAGCCAAGTACGAAGGATCATAATCAAGATCAAACGGAATCATAATACGATAACAAATCAAAGAAAAGTCAAGAGAGAGGAAGGGTGCACTCTTACTGAAAGAGTATGGAATATCTGTACCTCAGTCCAAATGCAAAAGCAAAATCAAATAAACAATGAGAGAAGGATCACTCCCGCTTCCCGAACCTAGAAGATAATGAATACGAATCAAGACAAGTCCGAATTATTCAAGTTACTTCTTTTAGTTATCTTTCCATTTTTAGTAGCTTTCCAAATGTAGCAGCTTTCTATTTTAGGTAACTTTTCCATATTTAGTAAATTTCCCGAAGTAGTAATTTAATACTTTAAGGTTATAATTGACATTTAATAATATTTAAGGGTTAAAATGACAATTATAATAATTTAGAATTAATTATGCCAATTTAGTAAAGTTTAGGGCCAAAATGTAAATTATCAAAATTAAATATTAAAATGTCGAACAAAACTATTTTAAAGTTTTTATATTAAGATGATAATTTTAGACCCCATCGTTCAAAATCTATTAACGTATTCTCGACTTTATATTAATCCAAGACCAAGTTACTACGTTTTAACCCGTAAACAATGCACCCATTTTCTTAAAAAAAACAAACGCATCCTTATTATCTTATAGACCAAACTCACCTTTTTCTTTTTCTTTTTGGATTAAAACTAACGCAAACTTGTTTAATGATCATTCGACCAAACAAACTCCTAAATCCCTTTTCTTTGAAAATTTCCATTCGATCCATGTTCTTTATATATAAGTCGAACAAGATAAAAAAAACACTAGGTCGTCCCACTACCGAATCAAAACATGACCAGAATGCCAAGAACACAATATATGTCGAATCTTATATATTATGTATGCGCATGTGATACATGTCCAAACTCAGAAAAATACAATTATGCATGTCAATTTATATAAGTATCTACACGTATAAGGTTTCATGCAACTTTTCTTATTATATTTTGTGACTGAAACATGACATGGTTCTTCATTTATACTTCCATCCGCTCACAAAATCCCAGATTCAAATTATATACAAGTATAGATCAATTAATAATGTTATCATTTATAAGGTTTTCATGTGATATTCTAGTCGAGCAAAAACACAAGAATACAAGCTGTATAAAAGCTCCTTTATCTTATTCGAATGTATGAAGACCCCACGGTTATTAACTCTTGTCCGTATCGATTTCGTATATTAGTTAGTCGTTATCTCATGTGCAGTTTTGTATGATTTTATGTGAACTTTTCGACAAGACAACCCAAAATGAAATCAAAACAACAACAAGAGTCGAATAAATGGAGAACGGATTGAACAAGGAGAGATATAGTTACCCTTGATGCGTGTTACGTAGGAAAAGAGTCAAGAATCAAAACCGCGATCGAAACCCAACCGAATCCAACCCTTCGAATTGACAAACCAGGATTCCACAACGCTCTCCTCGAAACAGAATTTACGACACCCAAGACCACCACGTTTCTGTCTCGTTGCACCACCCTTGATCCAAGAATTACTCCAACCTATCACCACTTTTCGGCCTCGTCTATGCAAAGCTCGGCTCAAAAGATGCAGCCGAATTGTGTATGTTTTGCTAGGGTTTTGTGTGTGTTTTATTTGTGAAAAGTGATATACAGTTATAAGTGAGATAGAGGAGAGATTTTACGGGGTGATTTGGCCGAGCAAATAGGGAAGGTCAAAACTAATTTGTATTTCAAATCACCATTATTTTTAGGCCTTGATTTCTTGTAGTAAATATTACGTACAAATTTTTAAAATAATCCAGCCTGAGAGGTATATTGTAAACGTATGATATTGGTCTTGAATTAAGATATTATATTGAATTTATTTAGTTGCACATATAATACGGAATTCATATATAACTTTAGGTAATAGTTTATATCTTGTGTCACTTCCATGTATTACGTTTCAAATAGTTAAGTTCGGTTCACAATTATGAAAACGTATGATTTACGGCTTATTTGGTAAACGTACACATTCCTTCAAAATTTTCAAATTCGAGGGCATTTTAGTAATTTAAGCGTAGTATGAAAATGTGGGTTTTACACTTTTACTATATAGTTATTGAGTGAAGAATGAGGTGGTAAACTGGGTAGGTTAGACGGATTTGGTATTAGGTAAAAATGGGTCATTTATTGTACATGTAAAAATGGTGCATTTTAGTGGGTTAGAGGTGCCAATTTAAAACCATTTACTTATGAGTGGGTCGGCTTGAGTTTCGTTTCAATTTCAGACGAATCAAATAGGTGGTATAGCTAAAAGTAAAAATCACTTAAGCGGGTTGAACAAGTTAAAAGTCACATGTGTTAGAGATAGAAAAAAATATGTGCCCGGTAGAGAATCCTATATNGGGAACGACTTGTTTCTCATGACTCTATCTAGACAAAGGGGGTACAGATTCCTCAGAAGGATTCAATTTGGTTTAATTTGGTCACAAAAGCCAATGCAACATATAGCGGATAGTAGGTGACTATTCTCGAAATATCATATGTGATACGAAAGACTTCAAATCGAATAACTATATCAAACAGTAGAGGGTTATACCAGGAGCATACGATTTTTAACAGAGGCCAAATGAATGCAATTCGAGAATCCAAACTTACCGAGATATCTAACGAACGAAACAGAGTAAACGTATAGGCAAAATGAACCTAAGGTCTCACTAATCAAAGATATTTGACAAAATGAAGGTGCACCAAACTACGAACAGAAAAAGGAGTAGTTTTGACTCGCACAAGTTCAGACTTTAAGAATCTCAACAACTGAAGGATCTTGTTTCCCAAAACTTGATCTTAGCGATCCAAGGATAGTTTCGGCTTCCCAGAGAAGGCACATCGTACAGAATCCAAATCAAAGAATCACATACCGAACGTAGCAGATGATAATCGTATCCCCTTAAGAGATATACAGAGGAAGATATAGGATTGGGCGGGTATTTCATCCATGGACAAGGAAATGGACTGATCAGATGAGAATGTATCGAATGTTAGCATCATGAAGGTGACATATAAAAGTTTAACTCTTCAAATTTACAAACAGTTTCGTCATCAAAACAACCTTCCAAAGGTATTTCCGTAAACCGACAGATCTTGATTCTCAGAATCCAAAACTTCATATTTCAACACATAACAGGTCATCAGAAATGAATTCATCGAACACGAGGAGCGTATACATAGCAAAGCACATGTGTGGCTCGAATCAAATTCGTATACATAGAAGATAAGTTGACCGATAACATTAAATGGCAGGAAGCTCTACAACGGGACTTAGGATTTAACAAAACATAGAAGTCAAACAATCGCGTGACGAGTATCAAAACGTATGGCGATAAGGCAGATCAAACGTACAGATCAAAAGAATCCTAATGTCTCACTATGCGCAGATCGTCGCAAAAGGAACAGAAATCTAAGTCTCCACTAAGGCACTTCTCAAGACATCCTATGAACACAACAAGTGCACGTTATATGATGTAAGTATTATCACGTTGGCCTGACGTCATAATACTAGCATCATATAAATATGCCCTCATGATGATCATACTCTATCTCAATCAGTGATACAAATCTACAAATCCACCTAACAGTCCAACTAACTCCTGGGTTAGGCCTAATCAAAGATCCATAACGAAACGAGGTCGACAAAACAACCGAAGCTCGGAAGGACGTGACAAAAATCAAACAATCATCATCAGAAAGTCACATGTCGCTAAGGCATCAATTCCTCCATCTCATTTTCGTTTCAAGAATTTGCCTCTTTAGAATCTTCTTATGTCCGAGTTGTCAATCTTCATCCGTCTTCCTATCTGAGAGCGAAACAAAATCACTATCTTGAGTTTGGTTCCTCAAGCCTTTTGTAGTTCCTTCTTGGAATGTGACTGAGTAATGTGAATCTCTGGTACGGTCTTTAATCTCCTCATCATCCAGTCTGCTTCCACTCTTAATTCATCTTAGTACAACCAAGATGAATAGGGAAGTGAGACTGTATGTTCTTCATCAGCTCTAGGTTCGCCGTCTTGACCAAGCTCCTGCGTTCTGTTCGTCCACTGTTCCGTCTTTCGAGGAATGTCATCAACTCTCTAGGGCGGTCACCGTTGTTTGTCATCTTCAGGTTCTATCCAACTCTATCCTCTGGTGGAAAACTTGGTGGTTCAACAAGAATCATATCCGAAATTTCAGGGTGCCAAAACATAATTCACACGAAAATGTTCATCTCTTGGCGGACAAAGTAGGTGTAAGAGAACTTCATAACCGTGAAAGTAACGTACGAGTCTCTAGAGAAAATAATGATAGCAAAACTTCAAAGATAGGAAATCATGGTAGAGGATTTTTCAAATATTTCAAACATCAAAGGTGAGACATAGTAGAACAATCGTCAGCATCTCGAATGCTTAAACAACCCACCATATATCAGAATCAAATCGAAGTTGACTTTCCAAAGAAAGGCAGATTAACATAGCAGATTTTNAAGATAGGAAATCATGGTAGAGGATTTTTCAAATATTTCAAACATCAAAGGTGAGACATAGTAGAACAATCGTCAGCATCTCGAATGCTTAAACAACCCACCATATATCAGAATCAAATCGAAGTTGACTTTCCAAAGAAAGGCAGATTAACATAGCAGATTTTATCGTTCGAAAGGGAAAGAGATATTCTCATACTCGTGGTTAAACACCACCAGACTTCTCAGAGATGGAAAAGACGAGTAAAACAAAATCAAATAACTTCAGGAAGCTTACAAGGGATTTACCAAAAGCAAGATACGAACAGAGAGTGCTTCAAACACGTCATCGCCATGTAGATTCTCAGAATGCCCAAAGAGGTGTCGAAAGGATCAACAAACAGATCAGAGATCAAAGATAAAATCAAAATAGAGTTATGCATTAACACGCAATCTTAAATGCCTTCCAACTTACTAGCGGTACACTTAGGTGGTGCAAAAAAAACTCTAACTCCAAAATGATGATTCCAAAAGGCATAACAAAACGTAAGGCACGAATCAGAGTAATGCGGAAGCAAAGATACAAGAGCAAAATCTTAAAGTCTACCCATTGCTTACGGGTCAAAACTTAAGTTCATATAGAGAATTCCTAAAGCAAGCTTTCAAAGCGGTTTCCTATGTTCCTACAGTGGAAGCCTAATGGTCCAAAACTCACAGGTCATAGCCTAAGCTCTACGGATGTTGCATCCGCCGATCCAAACCTGGCTCTGATACCATTTTGTAACACCCCAACCCGAGAAGGGCTAAAGTGTGACATTATGGAGTCAAATCAGAACACAAGCGAAACGAAGATACATTTCCAAAACAAAGTATACAATGATACAAGGAGAACTAAACAAATACAAAAGAGCAACAACAAAGGACTAAGCCCAAACAATATACTAAGCCCAAAGTCAAATACTTCTAATCATCTCTAAGTCCAGCCAATAGCTAATCAAGGTGAAGTCTTCTAAGTCCAAAATAAGATCTCTCATCCACAAACCCAGCTTCCTACTAAACCTGCCGCAGGAAAAGAAATGCGGCTGAGCTTAAAAAGCCCAGTGAACAGATATATATATATATATATAAACGAAACAAAAGATAAGGAACAAAGACTATCATAGGTTGCATTGGGGAAAAACAAAAGGTATAATAATGATGATAAGAATAAGACAAAGATTAGATTATATTAGCATTCTACCACGAGCCAAAACAAAACAAAACAAAGTCTTCAGTATAGTAACCATGGAGTGATCAACCCCCAAAATAATGTGAAAGGCGTGTATTGCACACAACACCAGTCACCAAACCAGATGTAGTAGCAAATCATAGTAACCATGGAGTGATCAACTCCCAAATAATGTGAAAGGCGTGTNTAAAACGGTTCGTAGTACAATCCCATTTAAGGGTTTATAAAATGGTTCATTTAAAAGAGATTTTCCAAAGGATGACATTTATAAAACGGTCTTTATAAAGGTTTGCATCAGATGTTCTTCAAAAGTGTCTTGGTGAATTTATAAAAATCCCATAGATAAGTGGTCTAATCATATAAAAGTGTGTTATAACAATAGTTTCTCCTTTAAATGTTCTTCATGTCAAATTAGAAAAGAAATTTCACCTCCGTTATTTCTTCCCAAAACGAACATTCAAAGTCCTCACTAAGGGTTTCACTTCCCGTTAAAATATCCCAAAGAGTATCCAAAGTCTCACAAAGGTTCAAAGGTTAAGGTCACAAAAGATTATCGAACGAATCATAAGAGTTCAAACGAATAACAATAGGGTCGTGATTACCGATGAAGCACATCAATCATATTGCCAAGTACAAAGGATCATAATCAAGATCAAACGGAATCATATTACGATAACAAATCAAAGACAAAGTCAAGATAGAGGAAGGGTGCACTCTTACTGAAAGAGTACGGAATATCTGTACCTTAGTCCAAACACAAGCCAAGTCAAATAAATCAAGAGAGATGGATTACTCCCGCTTCACCGAACCTAGAATAGAATGGATTCGAATTAAGAAGAGTTCAAATCACGTAAGTTACCACTTTTGGTTATCTTTCCATTTTTTTAGTAACTTCCCACTTTAAGTGGTTTAAGCATTTTAGAAGACTTTCCATTTTTAGTAAGTTTCCCGAAATAGTAATGCAATACTTTAAGATTATTGATGGACAATTAATAATATTTTAGATTAAAATGACCAATATAATTGTTTATGGTTAAATATGTCAATCTAATAAAGTTTAGGGTCAAAAGTGTAAATTATCAAAATTAAATATTAAAAGCGAAACAAAATTATTTTAAGGTTTATTTTAATAAATTAATATTAAGATAATAATTTTGGACCCCGTCATTATAATTTATTAACGTACCCACAATCTTAATAGTTATGCCGCGACGACCTAAAATTTATAAAATCATGTAAGACTTGCTTATAACCCGACAACGCTTCACTTCATCCATGTACACACGATACCCTAATATATTAGTACTCACAAAGTATCGTTAAACCAGACTTTTATTTTTCAACTACATATGTATGCCCCATCATGGAACCATTTACATTGTCACATAAATTTAATGTAACCCAACCTGAAATAATGAAACCAACCAATCCGACCATCGAATCTTTTTGGATCAGATATATATGCATACACATACGCCATGCACATAACAAATAACCCGTTATGTTAACCACGACACAAAAACAATTCGGAAACGTCCTTCATTTTATATTTATTTTCGAACCAACCACGTAAACACACTCACCACACCACATGCGATCACAGTTAGACGAGACCACAAAACATTTTAACGAGACCAAAAACGACTCCAAAATCAACAAACATTAATGAAACAATTTACTAACTCAAATCTTATACATTACGAACTTTTCTTTTATATTATGACTTGCATGCATGTCACACACAGATTTTTTTTTATATATAAAAGCAAGTCAATCTCTTTACTAACATGGTTTCTTTTGTTTTGCATGCATGTCATAATAGATCTGTATACATGTTCATAAAATGGTTATCACTTAAATTCGATCTATGTTTCCTTATATCATATCTCGTTACTAATCATGGTTGTATATGTCATTTTATATATGTCATTCATATCAGTTCTTAATGTTGGTTGTCAGTTCTTAATGTTGATATTAGTGATCAACTTGAATGTTTAAAAGACCATATCAAACGTATCCGAAAAGAAAAAAAACAACGTAAAGATCGACATATGTGTTACCTGCCGTGAACGAGACCAACGAGACCAGAACAAAAAGGAAACAAGGAAATGATCACGAATTAACCCCCACGACTTCAATACCACCCCTACCAAGCAGCACCTCGATCATAGCCACACTCTCGATCACAGCCATACTCTTGAACTTTAATCCTTGAAAGAAAATAATAACAGAGCTTGTGTTTTTTTGGTTTATTGGTTTCTTATGAATGGGATGGGGAAATGAGATTAAATAAAGTGTATTTTTATCCATGATCTTAGGGGGAGCGTGGGTGCCCAAATAGGAAACTAATAAAAGTGTTTTAATTGGTTATGATTTAGTGTGTTAAGTTTTCGATTATAATCAGTCAAATGGTGGCCGAATATCATGGAAGCAATAACTACAAAATTTGATGTTACAATTCAAATATGAACGTGTGATAACTAGTCTAATTTAGCAAGTTTTATTTTGATTGTAACAATTATTTAATCTAGATGTAACTTAGGTTAATAAGTTTTTATTTTAATTATAATACATAGTATATAGTTTAAGGTTCTAATTAAATCATTACAAAGTTTAGGGTAAAATTCGAAATTAGGCGTAATTTAGGTTTTCGAATTTTTGGGTTTTATAATCTTACACTTGAGATTTGCTTGTCCTCAAGCAAATGCGCTTTTATTCCAATCAAAATATGAGCTAGGGGTCATTTAACACGAATATAAAAGTAATTACAACAAATAGTCATTCAACCCTAGTCATAATAAGCACGGAAATCATACACTAGCACCTCACAAATAGTGTTTGGATACTCACATCTCTCGGGTGTTATAAACCTATATAACTAAATGGAAATGGAAGAAATATCACTCACTACCTGTCATAGCAAATAGATTACTATAGGCTTGGGAAAGGATCAAAAACCTCCTCCACTAGGCGTAAGCACCTAAGATAAACTATCAAAGAGGGCTTTACATGGGTTGTAACGTTAGGTGTAGGGATATGATAACACGGTTTGGTTGGAATAAAGGGTATTTTTAGTGGTGGCGAGCTAATTATCTTGATCAAATACATGCATAAGGTGGCGTTGCTAAGCCAAGACTCGACTCGACTTAAGCTAATAATAAAATAACAAAAACATAAATAAAGACAAAATGAAACGGGATGGTAGTCCGTATGTTTTTTTTCTACTTTTCTTTTTCCAATTTTTTTCCGTTTTTCTTGCTTTTTCGATTTTTTTTTCATACACTCTTGCCCTACCATCCAAAATAATATATCATAGGGGCCTCGGTTCTCCCCTTACACTTGAACTTTTACATACTTTACAAGTGACTATTTTAATGACTCGAATTAAGATAATTGAAAAACTTGGAGTACTTTAAAATATTAACGCATATATGGGGGTAATAATTGACTTCTTCCCCATTACTCCATTACATTAGTACTTTACCCATGAGTCCCAATAGTCCCAAAACAATATGTACAAGGATATGACTCGACTTAGCAACCATGTAAGTAATAAGATAATTAACTAAGGGTTTAACAAATGTTTTCACAATAATGCACTAAAGATGAGTGCATACAAGGTACGCTAAGATGATTTAGGTGTACATTTGGGTGGATTGTAAACAAATTCTTCCTTAAGTAAAATGCTTAAAGTTAGAAACGAAAAGATAGGCTCGGAGGGGTGTACTAGGGGTTTTGTGTACTAAAAACGAGTACAACGCTAAGGTGTGGGAGAATTACTTGACTAATGTAGCCAATGCAATTATAATATGGGTGTAAAACAAGGGTTATCCTAATGCCTCTTATCATGTAGTAAATCTAACTACACGAATGTAGTCTCACTTGTGGATTTGGGATGGTTACTAACGCAAGTTCTAGAATCTATAGGTTACCGGTACACACACAAGCATAAAAAATGAATTCTTTTCCTAACAATTCTAGGGGTGAACCTCACATATTTTGGGGAAAATTTTTTGAGTGGTACGGTTTTTTGTGCTAGTAATACAATTCCCTATCCATGAGACGCTTATTATTCCTAAAGTATCACTTCTAAATGTTGTAAAAAATTTTAAATTTGCGCTAAAATTGCCCTAACCAATGTTTCTCTCGGTTTTATTACACAAGTACCATTGAACAAAACAAAAATCAAGCGTAAAAGCATTTTCTAAGGCGCTTTCATTTACCCCCTTACACTTAAACCGAGCATTGTCCCAAATGTTCACATAAAAGATGTAAAAGTAGAGAAAGAAAGAATGAAACAAATACTCCCCTGATTTTTTGATGTGGATCGTGTGGTAACATGGTTAGATCTTCTTCCAAGATGATGTAAAAGCTCCAAGCTCAAAGCTCCAAAAGCTTGATGTCATGAACTTGATTCCATGTTCACCTTCTTGTCCAAAATAACCTGTTAAACCTGAGAAAACAAACTAGGCAAACCTCGTGTAAAATCGGCGGCAAAATCTATATAAGGATATAATGCTTGTGGAATGAAAATTTTGCAGATTCCTGGAATTATAGGTGCAGTAATTTTTTATAATCCGGCAGAAAAACTAAATTTTAAAATGTTTTCTGAAATCCAAAGGCAGAGCCCGTCAGCTTTTAAAGGCTGGCGCCGTCAGAATTGATCTGACAGAATTCTTTTGTTTAGTTTCCGGAAAATTTCTGGAAAAACAAATAACTTAACTCTTGGAATCCTGTAAAATTTCATCATGACTCGATACAAGCATTTGACTCTAACAAATACTAATATGCATGTTTATTTTATATTATTACAATTCATGTTCCAATTCGTTCTTATAAACAAATTTAGATTTCCCTTACACTTATCTTTTGCAAAATACCTTTATATATAGTTAAGACGAAGTTAAAAACACAATAAAGCATTTTCACAATTTTAATTTAAAACATGAATCGATAATGATAAAAACAAAACATGCATACGAAAGCAAATAAAATTAAACAAACAAATAAAGCTTGGGTTGTCTCCCAAGAAGCGCTTGTTTTTGTTCAAGTCACGAGCCTGACTCTACCCTTATTTAACGGATAAAGGGGAGGTTTTCCCAACACTTAAGATTAAGTGCGGGTGGTAGTAGCGATACACACCATCTCGGTGGAAGTATGCCTCATGAGGGAAGAGTGGTAGATGAATTATATACTCAAAGGGGTGTGCTCCATTCATCATAACCTTACCTAGTTCACATTGGTCAATGGGTGAATTAAAGTTTTCTCCTAAAAAGGGATCATCTTCTATCAACTTCGAGAGACTTCTAGTTGGAAATCTATCTTGACCTAATAAACCCGGTTTAAACCCATAATGTTTCTTGTGATCAATCATGAATGGGTGATGTAAGTATGTAAGGTTATGGTTCACTCCTATGTTAGCTTCCATTCCACATGGTTTAGAGTCTACTACCTTCATCGTAAAACTACCCGTACTATATGGTTTGATGGAGCTCCTAAATTTTCATCCAAGGATGGAAGATTAGGTAACGGTTTTGGTTGAGGCTCCGGTTCATCAAAACTAGGAACTTCCATAGAAATAAAAGAAAGGTTATGACTACAAGTATTCGAACCTATATCCTCTAGTTGCGTTTGGTCCAAGGGCTCTACCTCTATTGGGGTTCCTATAGTCTCTTCTACTTCTTCCGGGTAAGTCACGGGTGGTGTGTGCGCCTCAAATGATGGTAGGACTTGTGGGGTACTTGGTGGGCTTATATTATTTACCTCATCATTCCTCGTGTCAAGATCACCTATATCCTCATCATGTGTTTTAGTAGAATCTATCCTAAGCCTTCTCCCAAGTATCTCAAGTGCTTCTCTAGGCATCTCAACTTCTATATCCAAATCATAAGGATCATCCTCAATATTCTGACAGCTATATTCAAATTGCCCAAAAGATTCATCATGTGTTTCTTGATATTCATCGTCATCGATCATAAAACCTAGGTCTTTTTGATCAATGTGATCATGTTCGGCTAAATCCTCCATCACATCAATGTCACCTATGTGTTCATCTTGTATTATGGTAGGGCCTAACCATGACATGCAGCTAGGTGGCTCATAAGAAACTATCCTAGGTGAAGGCTCATATGGTGCATAGGTTTCACTAAGTGAGGCATTTTGAGGGTTTGATGGAGCTCCTAAGGTGAATTCTTTAAAAGTCTTATGCACTTGGCATCTTTTCTCAAGGTACTCAATAAAATCAATATAAGATCCTGTCCTCCTCATTTCATTCCTCCATCTTGGTATATCCAAATTGGTGTATGTATATTTTTTCTGGTAAAACTCTAGTGTCGGACTTGGTGGATTCACGTTCTCCATAATGGCAAACAAAATAGTCAATGGAATTTACGAACAAAGGAACAAAGAAAAAGATAGACTAAAGAAATCCTAGAAAAATAAAATAAAAATCTCACTAGAAAGGAATCTAGTGAGTAGACCTAATAAAATAAAAATTCAACCTAAACAATAACTATTCCCCGGCAGCGGCGCCAAAAACTTGATGCGTGGGTTTTGCAACCTATGCACTTAGGTTTTACCTCTCAAGGGATCTTGAAAAGCTTACAACCCCCACCAGGCAATGTACCTGACCGATGTAGTATAGTGAAGTGGCAAGTACCGGGGGATTGATCGTTCTCTCGGGGAATAGTGTCGTTAGGCTTGAAAAGCTACTCTAATTAGGTCTAAGGGTTGAGGGATGATTCTTTTTGTATTTTTATGTTTTATGAAAGCAAGTAAAAATTTCGGTTTTGGAAGGAGTGGGCGGAATTAGTTGCTAGCCAACTAACCCAAATATCTACTTTTGCAAATAAAATTAAATAACAAGAAAATTAAAGGTTGTGAAACTTATAAATGAGAGATATGTGTTTACTTAGATTTTCTTACTCCCTAGCTATCTTTTATATGTTAATTGGTTTGTTGTGATTATGTGGATGACGGGTTGTATTCCTTTAAACCAATCGTAGGGCCGTGTACGATCTTCCCTAACTCTATAAGCTCCTACTTCACTCCTATGTCGAGCTGATTTAAGCTCCTAACATGGGATCATTAGAATTCGCTCATGCATTAAATACAACCAAATAATCGTAGTACACATCCGATTCATGTTTCTTAAAACGTTCAAGCAAGTTACCGTATAGGAGGTTAGCCAGTTTTCTTAAGCCTAACATCGAATTCACCCAACCACAATAATCACAAGCAAACCAACAACATATAATCAATAGCTAGGTTTCATTAGATCTAAGCAAACACAATAAAGACCTAGCCTAGCATGTTAATTGAAAGACAAGCGTAAGATATAATCAAACAACACATAGACATATTGATTGATTTGAAAGAAGACTTATCTTTAATTAAACATCAAGGTTTCAAGGGTGAAAAACCCTTAAAAATACTGTAGAATACGAGCTAGGGTTTTTCCCAAAAGTTTCACACTAATGAATGAAAATTAAAAAAATATATATAGATTTTACAATCTGACGGCATCACGTTCTAGTGCGTGACGCCGTCACCTCGCCGCCAAACTTATATTCGGATTGCTCAGATCCCATTCTGACACCGTCCCTCTTTAATCTTCTCTGGGCCGTCTCCCTTTGTCACAAAACGTGACGGCCTATATCCAAATACACGTGACGCCGTCACCCTTTAAAACTTCAAATATTTCTGGGGAGTCTGGTGTAAAAATCATTCTTCGTTTGTCAAAGCGTGACGCCGTCACACTCCAAAGCATGACGCCGTCATGTACCAATTCCAACATATTTTGAGACTTTGTCGTTTTCTTCACTTTTATGCTCCAAAAAAGCCCAAAATGCTTCCTTTTCCAGAATTCCTCTTCAAAGTACCTAAAATGACAAAAGGAACGATTTAGTCAATATTTGATCAAATAATTACGGATTAGGGCTTAAATGACCCCCTAAAAGCGGTACACTTTTCGCTTCATCAGTATTTATAGGGGAAAAAAATATTGTTTGGGAGCGTGGGCGGTCCCCTTAATTGAGGGGGCGGTCCCCTTAATTCTGGCCGGTCCCCTTAATTAATTAAGGGGGCCGCCTAATAAAAAAAATATTTTTTCTTCAGAATTTTTGTCTTTTGTGGGGAAGGTTTTTCCTAAAGAAATTTGAATTCAAAATATTTATTTTGAATAAAACATTTCTTATAAATACAAAAATATTTTGTATAAGTTTAAAAATGTTTGTCCCACTTTATAAAAAATGTAAGGTTTGTAAAAATAAAAATTCCTTTGATCATAAAACGCATTAGACACTTTGTTTATTCATACCTTAAGTGATTTGGATGCTAAAGTGAATATTTACGACTAAATACTTATTTACGTCATAATTTGTAGTTCAATGAGTTTACGTTTTGTGATTATCAAAACATAGAGATATCGATATATGTTAATAACATTTTTAGGCATTATTTATATCAACAATCTCCCCCTTTTTGATGATTACAAAACCTAAACTCATTAAGTCTAAATATTAATTGTTAGACAAGTACTTAGTGAGTTTATATTTCACTTCTCCCCCTTTTTGTAGAATCAAAAAGGTTATGCCGACTAGCTTCATAAATGAAGTTAGACGGGTAGAAAGCTCCACATTGATGTGTGCTCCCCCTCGTTCGAGGGCACCAAGGAATCGAGATATGGAATTCTCGCAAGAAAAATATTAGAAGCACAAGCATATATAGCAAAATAAGGAAAACAACAAGCATAGCAAGCAAATATTAAGGTCACATAGCAATATATTCGTTTCTTATGCTTAATGCATTCAATAAGTAAAAGATCCTAATTTGTCAAAGAGAGCCATCGGACTTGCTTGCAACAAAGGTTGATTCTTATTTGAAAGTGAAAATCATAAGCATATAGTATGCTTAGATGGTTGATGATGGAGTGTTTGGAATGAAAATGGTTGAGTTAGGGTAAGGTTGTTGGATTAATGGAGGTATATGTTTGGGTGCATGAATGTTGGAAAGTTTGGTGGTGGAGAGTTTGTAGCGGAAGAGGTTGATTGAGGTTTTGGATGTTGTTCAAGTGAGGGTATTGGATGTGATCTAGTGAGAAGATATTCAATCCAAGTGAAGTGTTCATTGAATGCAATGGTTTTTAGGAGAAAGATGCAACAAGGTCAATTGTTGACATATTTTTCAACTTGATTCAAGTTGTGGGGTGATGAAGGAGAGCTAGAGGGAGGTTGTTCCAAGTTGCGTTGAGCAAGGTGTAAGGCAAGAAGAGCACTAAGCTCATGGGCTTCCTTGAGTTCTTCAATGAACTTCAAGTGTTCGGAGGAAGGTGATGATGGTGGAGTGTGATTGATGATTGGACATGCAACATAGGAATAACATGTGTGTTTGTAGGAGGTGGTGGTGATACTCTTGGTGGTGAAGATATTTGTGAGTTTGGGTAATCATGAATGGATGAGGATGAAGGTATGGAAGAAGAGGATGTTTCATGAGTGGAGGATGTTTTGGATGGTGGATTCGTAGGTTGAGCAAAATGTGAGGTGTTGGGAATGAGATTGGGATTGTTGTTTTGAGATTGAGCATGCTCTTCATATGAATTGTATGGTTGAGATGAAAGTGTATTTTTGGGAGCAAGGATGGATGTTTGGTTATTATGATGAGGTTTGTGAAAGGGTTCATTTGAGTGAACATGAGATTTATGTATCATTAAATATGGTTTGACCTTCATGGGTTAAGTTGTAGTGGTGGTGACACACTTTGTAGAGTGTAAGGAATGGTTACATGGTTGAATCCTTTTGTGAGGATGACTAGGTGGAGTTGTTGGTGAAGATGGGAAATTAGTATCAAGCGGTGTGATTGGTGAGAGTGAAAGAGCGATGTTCATGGAAGGAATTTCTTGGTAGGAGGGTGTTTTAGATGGTGCATTAGGTGCACTAGGAGATGAAATTTGAGGTTGACGTGAGTAAAGTTTATGAGGTTTGAGTGTGTAAAGGTTATGAGGTTTGAGTTTGTAAGGGTTATGAGGTTTGAGTGTAAGGTAGAAGGATATGGGTGAGGTTTTTGGTTTTGGTTTAATGGGAGAGGACATGATGAGATGAGTGGAGATTGTGAGGAATGTGAGTGTTTATAGTGTAGGATTGGTGGGATTAAGGATGGATAAACTTTGATAGAAGGTTTAGGATAAATTAGGTTTGTGAATTTTGGGAAGTGTAGGATGAAATGGGCTAAAAATTGAAAAAGCTTCTGAAATCCCGACCATCAGATGGCCGGTCCCCTTAAATAGAGGCCGGTCCCCTTAAATATTAAGGGGACCGCCTTATGATTTAAGGGGGCCGCCCATCTGGTGGATCCCAGATTACTAGAAGTGAGTTTTTGGCAGAAAATTATAGAAAGGGTTGTGTTTTTAGGTTTGGTTTCAAACAAGTCCAACTCTTTGAGGCAGTTAAGCGTATACTAATTATGTAGACAATCATGTAGGCAAAGCATGTTAACCAAAGAGATTAAGTAAACAAGCAATTTCATCTAGCATGTGAACATATATATCAAGCAAGTAACATATATGGACTAGGAAACAATAAACTACACCAAGTATTTTCTTAATTATAAGATTAGGAAGATTAATGAACTATTTGATGGATCCTAATGTGTGCCTATGTGTAATAAATGGGTAGTTATGGTAGCATGGATTTCTAGACTTGTTACAAACAAAGTCTTAATAGAAAAACCATGGTCCTCTTGATTTGATTTAGTTCACTTACAAATGTCATTTACATAAATATAGATGACAAGTATGAGATCACCATGCATGATTAAAGAAACGTTTTTAGCATTATTCAACAATGCAAGAAAATTAGTTTTCATGTGTTTCCTAGATAATTAGTTTTCATATGTTTGGAAATAGGTTTGAACGTAGATTTGAATAAAATAGATTGGTTTTTACTTTAAAGTGTGTTAATGAAAGGTAAAGAAAATTTTCCAATCTTTGGTTTTGATCAAAACAAAATTGAGGATATTGATAGTGAAAATATGTTATTGGAAAGAGGGATAGTCATTTGAAAAACTATTTTTCAAAATGTGAGGTTTTTGCATATTTTTAGAGATATTAGATTTTTGACAATAAATATCATTAATCATAGATTTTAAAAGATGTTTATTAAAGATCTCATGCTCAACAGGATTAGTTAAGCCTATTGTTTCATGCTATCCTTTTCTACATAACCTATGATCATTAGTGAGTGATGACGTAATTCTGCATGTTTGATGTGAGAGTGTTGAATGGGGTATATCCTAACATCTATAGCTCCTTTGTTGTTGCACACTTATCTAACTTAATGCCATAGTCTACGAGAGCTTGTTTAATCCATAGTTTTCTTACGCGAGGGATCTAATCCTACTTCTATATTAATGATTAATCCACTTAATTCATTTCACTTCATCACCATGAGTTTGCTAATAGTGGATATAGAAGATTTCCATTTTCTATATTGTTCGACAATTAACAATTTCATTTTATTCCTAGGAAAGTCAACTAATGATGTTTCTAGGTTATAAGTATATAACCTATTATGTACGTATATATGTATAAGAGTTACAAACAATATATAGTATACCTAAGCATTAATCTAATTAATCATTTATTTAAGCATGCAAATTATGGCGATGGACATAAAAGAAAAGCGTACCTTTTAGTCTTCAATGGATTTTCTTCAAGCACTTCAAGTTACCATGTTGACTTATAGAAGTCATTTGTAGATGAGATTCCAACATTTTGAAGAATGATAACTTAGCCATTTGATCCCCATTGTCTCATTGGTCCAAAATTGTTTGGTCCAAACATGTTTAACATTTGGCTAGGATGCATGTATGGTGGTAATACTCCCCAAGGATTGTAACTCGGTTGATAATTCCACATTTGATGACTAGTGTTATTGTAGTTTTGTCTATTTTG
>LBNU01006295.1:33739-45434 GCA_014162995.1 Artemisia annua | reverse complement strand
TCAACTAATGATGTTTCTAGGTTATAAGTATATAAGCTATTATGTACGTATATATGTATAAGAGTTACAAAGAATATATATGTATACCTAAGCATTAATCTAATTAATCATTTATCTAAGCATGCAAATTATAGCGATGGACATAAAAGAAAAGCGTACCTTTTAGTCTTCAATGGATTTTCTTCAAGCACTTCAAGTTACCATGTTGACCTATAGAAGTCATTTGTAGATGAGATTCCAACATTTTTGAAGAATGATAACTTAGCCATTTGGTCCCCATTGTCTCATTGGTCCAAAATTGTTTGGTCCAAACATGTTTAACATTTGGCTAGGATGCATGTATGGTGGTAATACTCCCCAAGGATTGTAACTCGGTTGATAATTCCACATTTGATGACTAGTGTTATTGTAGTTTTGTCTATTTTGGTTTCTTCTAGGTTGAGGTGTTTTAGATTGAGGATGAGAGTTATTTGGTTTTCTTGGTGGTGGAGTTTTAGATCTTACTTTAGGTTTAGAGGATCCTACTTCGGTTTTTAAGGATGGTTTATAAAAAGTTTTTACTTCTTCATCACTAGCAAGAGGTATTTTCTAATCATTTATGAGTATGTATTTGGGATTTGATTCTAAAGGTTTTAGTTTACTAGGTTCGCTTTCAAAACTAACATTTTTTGTTCCACTAGTTGAAGCTTCGGTTGAGTTAAATCCTAAACCGGTTTTATCTCCAGATACTATTTGGATGCTTATTATTTTCTTAAGTGAATTACTACTATTTTCAAACTTGTCAAGTTTGCAAATTTCTTCCTTAAGTATTTTGCTTTCATTTTTAAAGTCTTGATATGATTTACATTCTTCAAAAATTTCTTTACCTTTTTCTAAATGGTGTATTTTAATTTTTAGTTCTTGTATTTCATTTTCTAATTGGTTGTTTATGCGTTTTAGTGATTTATTTTTAATCATTACTTTTGTCCTAGTTTGCATAGTCTATTATACTCACTATCTAAATCTTTTTCGTATAATGATAAATTTTCATCACTAAAGTATTCGGTTTCGGAACGTACCTTACTTGAGGTCTTAGCCATAAGACATCTCTCCTCCTTTCTAGTTTCTTTCTCATCTTCATCGCTATCACTCCTAGCTCCTCCAACAAACGCCTTTTGATTTTGATCTCTTGACATCATTGGAAATTTTTCGATGAGATGATTTGGATTACCACATTTGAAGCACTTCCTTTCACTCTTGCCGTTTTTGTCATCTTTATTTCTTTGGTATGCTTTCCTTTCATCATGCGGTTGTCTAACGAATCTTCCTCGCCTTTTGAAGAATTTCATGAAGTTCTTACGGCCATGGCATATTCTTCGTCATCACTTTCGGAGGTTGAGCTATCCTCGTTACTAGATTCCTTCCTAGCTTTCAACGCAATTGACTTGCTTTGCTCTCTCTTTCCTTTTACCATCTCGGAGTCTTTCTTTATTATTGCTTCGTAGACTTTCAAGTTGCCGATCAACTCGTCAAATTGAAGAGTTGACAGGTTCTTCGATTCTTCAATCGCCGTAACTTTAGCTCGCCATTTTGGATGAAGAGCCCTAAGAAAATTCCTAACAAAATTCTTACTAGAAAAATTCTCATCAAGTGCTTTTAAACTTGTGATGATAGTGTTAAACCTAGCAAAAGCATTATCTATTGATTCCTCCTCCGGAATCGTAAATTATTCATATTGTTGAACAAGAAGATCTATTTTGTTATCTTTAACTTGACTATTACCTTGGTGAGTGATTAGTAAAGAATCCCAAATTTCTTTAGCGGTTTTACACATAAAAATTCTTTCATATTCTTTGCGTGGTAACGCATTATAAATAACCATTTTAGCCTCATTATTTTTTGCTAGTTTCTTTTTCAAATCATCATTTTGTTTTTCAAAAGATACAATTTCATCCTTTTTAGTTTCAAAATTATATTGAATAGGGGAAAAATCACCAAAGGTAATAACATGCCAAAGATCAAGATCTTTTGATTTCACATAAGTTTCGTATCTATTTTTCCAATATAAAAATCCATCACTTTCAAATAGTGGTGGTCTTTGCATAGATTGCCATTCTAAATATTTTTCAGATTCCATAGATTGTTGCAAGTTTTAAAATACAATATAATTTAAAGATCTTGCTTGACGTGGCTCCTGATACCAATTGTGGAAAACTAGAATGGGAGGTTGAATAGTTTTACGTCTTTTTAAATTTATAAAAACTTGGTTTCAAAATATTAATTTGAGTTTATACAATTGTTTGTTTGAAAAAACCTTTGATTAGAGTTTAGTATGAAAACAACTATATGATCAATTATATGTGTCCTTTTAGGTTTGTTATAAAAACTTGTTTTTGAAAACTTTGTTTACTTAAAATGTTTAGATTCGATATTATGTGAATTCAAGTCTTGCAAAATATAAACAATTATAACTAAGTACTAAAGCAATAATAAGATAAGTAAATAAGTAAGAGATGGAAAGATCGAATTGCGAGACAAGAGATTTATAGTGGTTCGGCTACAAGGACACCTTCCTTGCCCTACTCCACTCCCCGAGCATCTAACTCGAGAATTTTCTTCACTATGTCAACAAGCTCCCTTATGGCGGAGAAAACCTTACACACCACTTATCACACCACAACTTCGTCACACCTTTTTCACAACTTCTACACAACTTCTTCACAACTTCTTCACAACTACTTCACAACTTCTTCACACCTAAGCACTACCTAATCACACTACTTCTTCACACCAATACTACTTGTACACCACAATCAATTCACAACTTCTCTACCTACACACCCTACTAACCTAACTCCTTATGCTTATTTCTATCTAACCAATATTCACAACTAATACACAAATGGATGAATACTATACAAGTGATGATGCACAAACAACTTGGATGTGGAGGTCACAATGATGTGTGCTATTTTACACATACTTTTGACCTTAGTTTAAGTGATATAAAGACCAAAAAACTAACGTGAAACGCCAAAGATATAGTGTTTTTGTGTTTGTGACTGTGCAGGAAAGGATATTGCATAAATGGCCTGAAAACCAACCAAAAAGCCCTAAACAAGCACGAGATTTGGAAAAGAGTTTAAAATTGAAGACGAGATGAAATTTGCTTAAGTAAAGCCCGTTGATGACAAAGTTATTTCTTAAGAGCTCGAGAAAAACGGAAGAGTATGCTTAATCGATTCACAAGCTAATTAATCCACAATAGCTTCACCAAATTCGAGCAAGAGTAGCTTTTAAATCATTTTGAAAGACCTTTGGAAGAAACGTTCAACACACTTACCTCGGAGTTCAAGACTATAGTTTGAATTTGTCATAACGTTTCTAGTTTGTATGGAAAGTTTATTGTGTTTGACTTCATGAAAAGTTAGAGTAGAGGGGGCTAGGATGTAAAAAGGGTACCACCCTTGGATCCTTTAAATAGGAACACCCGAAGCTTCATTTATTGAAGCTAGTCTTCATTTTATTTTTATGGGCTTAATTTTACCTACTTGGTCAATTTTTTTCCATGTACAGTTTATTTTAATGCAATTTAATTTTCATGTATTAATTTACTTTGTCATTTTAAAATCTTTCATTGTCTATCCCTTTTACCAAATTTTTGTTTAATCTTTCCTTAACTTCTTCACATCCTTACCACTTTGGCATGAATAAGTTTTGTGCCTTATGATTATGGTTTAGGTTTTTGTTTGAAGTCGTGGCTTGTTTTTAGCTTATTCTATCTTTAGTTCTTTAAAACTTGTTTTTATTAAAAGCTTTATTAGTTTTGGTATTGATTTAAGGTAATTTTATTAAGTTTTATTAACTTTTATGTTTCTAGGGCTTGTAACTTTTTACGAGCTTATTTG
The DNA here is from genome assembly GCA_014162995.1 of Artemisia annua. Classification (NCBI taxonomy): domain Eukaryota; kingdom Viridiplantae; phylum Streptophyta; class Magnoliopsida; order Asterales; family Asteraceae; genus Artemisia; species Artemisia annua. The sequence continues at coordinate 41,547 of LBNU01006295.1, read as the reverse complement.
CTTATTTTTAAGCTTAATTTAGTGTTTGAAAGTGTTCCTTATTAATTTTTAACAAGTTCCTATTACTTTTATTAATTTTTGTCACGTAAAAAAAGTCCAAGTATTTTTATTTTAGGGTTTAGCGAGTTTGTCACATGTTTTAGCGAGTATGATGTTTTCCAGCGAGTATGGAGTCTTGGTCATCCAGCGAGTATGCTATCTTTAGTTAGCGAGTATGTATCTTGGCTAACCTAGCGAGTTCCATTTTTTATTCCAGCGAGTTTTACATTTTTTAGCGAGTATAGATTAGGGTCTAGCGAGTTTTGGGTTTGTTTGATATCTAGCGAGTATGATGTTTGCGAGTATGGTCATGTGTAGCGAGTATGGGAACACCAAGTTTAGCGAGTATGCTACATGGCTTGCGAGTATCATCTTGGCAGCCTAGAGTTCGCGAGTATGGGCTTGACAATATAGCGAGTATTAAAGTTTTCCAAGTCTAGCGAGTATTATTTTCACAAATATAGAGAGTATGAGTATCACTTGAGTATAGCGAGTATGGTTTCTAAATAAGTAGCGAGTATAGTCTAGTGCGTTGCAGGTATCATTTGTCTTTGATAGCGAGTTTGGTCTTAGTTTCTTAAGTCTTTGAGTCGTGTTTTGTCGAGTCTTATTTTCTCATCCTCATTTCTTATTTCTTTCATAAGTCGAGTTAGACTTTCTTTTCACTTCATCGTTTATCGAGTGAAGTTCTATTTAGTCTTTTCTAAACGTTACTCTGTCAAATTTTCTTAAAATCCTTTTAACTTAGTTTAATTCTTATCATCTTATTTTCTTTTCTTTTAAAAGCTTTTCACTTTCTTTTCATTTATTAAATCTAAAAACCTAAAAATATTTTCCGTTCTTAATTTTCTTTTCTTTCTTTTATTTTGTTTAGCCTTTCTTTCTTTCTTTTATTTCTTTTATCGTTAATGTTTTCTTTTCTTGTTTATTTTTAGTTTCTTAAACACGTTTTACTTTTAATAAGTCTTAAATAAAGTTTAGTAGCGTAATCAAAACACAAATCATCTTTTAAACCTATTCACATCACATAACTCACGGTTTTGAACGACGAGATCCATTCAACCCTCGTTGGGACTACGACCCGTGGTTTTTACTGGAGGTTCTCTACATATCAAGGAAGAGTTCCACCGGAGGGATCTTTGATCTGAGCTTCCAATAAAAAGATAAAAATTCTCAAAGTCTGCTGCAGAAACATATTATGTAAGTCGAATTTTTAGGGTTTTCTTTATATCAACTTCTTTGATTTCGGTTTCTATTGAATAAATTCATCATAGAAGTTGGTTATACGATGTTTGGTGTCTAAAGATTCATGAAAGAAAGCAGCTATGGTTGTGTATGATCAATTTTTGTTGATTTTAAGGTTTTAGCGACACTTTTGTGACATTTTAAGGTGTCGTCTGGATACTTTGTATATTCTTAATTGTTGATCGTGGGTTGTGGGATAACAATTAAAGTGATCATCACGTGATCATAATTGGTGGTACTTTGTATTATTTAAGAATTAAGTTATGGGATTTTGAAGCAGCGATGATGGTGTAGCATGTGGATTGGTCTATAACCTCGTACTAAAATATCCTTCTGTATTTTCAAAGGAGAAAGAAATATCATGTGGGTAATGATTATACTGATGTTATTTCTATACTGAGATCAGATTGGTTTATACTGCTGCTATGCTTAATTTTTCTGCCGCTTGATACTACTGCTACCTATATTAGTATGCTGCTGAGAATTTGTACTCTACTGCTACGCTTTTTATTAACTCTGCTGCTCAAATATGTTCACTCTGCTGCTAGTGTTTTTTAACTCTGCTGCTGGGTATTTTAACTCTACTGCTACGTATGGTTCACTCTACTGCTGTCACATTTTACTCTGCTTCTCAACACTGCTGCTCGGGTATTACTCTGCTGCTAGTTTTAAGTATTACTCTGCTGCTGCGTATTTGTGAATCTGCTGCTCGAGTTAATTTTTGCTAGACTCCACTGCTCGGGTATTATACTGCTGCGTGGTTAGTTTGTGTTGTTCTCATAGCTTTGTATTGATGTGTTTATATTGAGCTTCATGGACATATGTTATGAGAAGTAAGGGGAAGTCGAGATGAGTTCGATGTTAGATTATTTCTGCTTTGATTCTCGGCTTATATGGAGTTGGTTTACACACACATAGGGGAAGTTCACACACACAAAGAGATTTGTTTTTGGTTTGGTTATTGTTCTTAAACGTTTTTAAAGGCTCGAATTAATTTTCTTATTGGCGAAGATGAGTATTTGTTGCTTATTTGATGATGCGATGGAATTTTTCAAGGTTGTGTCTTATCATATCTTAAACGTCCACATACCGTTTCAAGATACTTGTTTGTTCGTTCAAGTGACTACGAATTGACAAAACACTTGAAGGAGTTACGTTATTGTGCTCAGTGATTATTGTCAAGAGATTGCGATCTCCCTATACGTGAAGTATACGTTCGAAGTCGTATTTAGTACAAGGCATAAGATACAAGGTTGGTTTCTTCTACTTCAGCATCAAATTGGTAATGATTAGTTTTCTTCAACAATATATAAAGCCTACAGATTTGAAGAATCATTTTATGTACATGCATCACTCGAGGGGAAGTTTCTACGGTTTATTCATTCTCTATTTGTTGATAACAAAAAGGGGAAGAAATATTGTGGTGGCATGGCATGGTTTAAGGGGAAGACAAGATTGTTTTCATTCGTGGGTGAGATTTAATTATCTCAACTTCTCTACTTCGTCTAGGGAAGTTCGTACAAGAACGTGTTTGTTTTGTCATCATCAAATAGGGGAAGATTGTTGGGTTTATAGATTTGATGAGACAAAACAAGAAGAATGAAAACAAGAAGGGCTAAAGATGACAAAGAGAGAAAGCTTCAAAGATATCAAGATACAGGAAATATTCTTATATGTTGAAACGATTTTATGTTATCTCTTTGTAAACCCTAGCACTCTCTATTATATAAAGAGAGGCAGGGTACGTAGTTTAAGATGTCTTCCACAATGTAATATTACAGAAAGGTGTGTGTGTGTGTGTCTAGGGCATATGTCTTGTAAATGCCTAGACTAGAGTTGTTCGATACCTTCAAGATCTGAGGTGTCTTAGATCCCTGTTACAGTTAGGTAACACGTTATATTCTGATCAAATATAATTGGAGGTGATGATGGTGAAAAACCTTGTGTCAATAACATTTGATTTGTTCTTTTTCCGCTGCATGTTATATTCAATGTTATTGTGTTCCTAGATGATATGAGGTCTAAACAACCTCGAGCTACAACGATTCAACACCTTCCAATATGGTATCAGCCTAATAACAATCCTCTCCTAAAATCTCTCCCCAAATTCTCCCTCCCCCTCTTTTCTCCACCAAACAGCCTCCCCTTCAACCAGAAGTAACGAAGATACAACACTGAAGATCGGCAACTATGGCAGTTGATGACAACACCCCTCCTCCCCCTCCAACATCGAATCATAAAGGTACTCCTAATGCTTCCGATAATAAATCTCAAAACCTATCACAACTATGCTCTTACTTCAGTAAGGGAACATGTAAGTTTGAGCTCGCTGTAGATTCATACACGACTACACGACCAGATCCGGATTGGCTTCTAATAAATATGTAGGGAACCACAACAGTGGTCGAAGGTTTAGTACCAATGAAAATTCAATACCAAGAAAAATATATCATAGCCCTCCTTACCAAACCCCCATAACCTATCAAATCCATCAGCCCATTTTCAAACCCAAATGTTTAGTACCAATGCTACTGGTAGATTGATTAGTAATACCAATTCCATGCAACCTAAACAATTCTACGCACTAGCCAATTACCAGGCCGTATACATTTTCAGAATCACCAGCCCATGCTTCCAAACTTATTGGTCCAATCCTTCACCCAACCGGCCCAAACAGCTTATACTGTTCAAATAGCCCAATACCCCGTGTACATGTACTAGGCCCAACATCCTATTCAGGCCTAGCAGGCTGCATGTACTAGGCCCAACATCCCATTCAACACTCACATCCTATAAACCTCTGGTATGTCAAGCATAAGATTACAACAACACCATAATAAGTAGTCTACCAATCTAACACACTAAACATAGGAGGTGCATCACCTCCTTGTCACCTCCTTCACCCTGCGGCTTCATCTCCTCCACAAAACCCTAAACTGCCATTATAGAGTAGCCTAGTCACCATGGTAGCTTTCCTTAGTCACATATAGCTACCATGAGTCACCTTTCCCCCCCTCGACACCTCCTACTTTCTTTGCTTGCTCTCCACTCCAATCGGACCCTATAAATACACCGATCACTCTCCTCATTTCAAACCATCCCATTCTTCTTTCTCCACCTTAAACATTCTGTAGTAGTAGTAGTACTTGAGCTATAGTCTGCCTAGGAGTCGAGCAAAGCAAGCCAAGGACCCTTGTCGAGTTGTTTTCCCATCGCTAAACCCTAAAACCCACGTTAAACCCTCCCTAGTCACGTAAGCTTTCATACTTGCTTTCTTTAGCTTTAGTTCAGTCCTAGGATAGTATTAGGTTGCCTTAGATCACATAGGAACCCTTGCCTAAGCCTTGGTCATAATCATTTGCTAGTTTTCTTTTTAAAACCCTAATTATAGACTAAGCCCTAATTATATGCTATAAGCCTTTTCATTAAGCCCTAAGCTAGTTTATATAACATAAATAAGCGAATATTAGTTAAACATAAGCTAGGAAACCTTTTTGTTTCATAAAAATATAGTTTGCATGGAATTAGGACTAGTTTTGCAAAGTTTTCCATGCATAGGGGTATATATGGTAACTTTCTGAAAATATTAAGTCTATGGACTATTTTTGACATTTCTTAGAAGTTTTAAGTATAATGACCCTTTTTGCAAAGTTATAAAACCCTAGGATAGAAAGTTAAATAGTTATAAACTTAAAAGGACTAGTTTTGAAAAAATTATAACGTTAAGGGTCTAAATGGTAAATATAGAAAACTTATAAGTCCAAGGGTCATTTCTGCCATTTTCCTAAAATATAGAAGTATAGGGACTAATTGTGTCAAGTATAGATAGTTATAAGTATAAATAATATAAGTATTATAAGTTTAGGGTAGATTTTGTAAATATGTTAAACTATAAGGGTATAAAATAAAAATATTAAAGTTAGAAGCATAACACAATACTAGGGAGCTTCATGTGAGGAGTATTATGTGGATATTTCGTTTTGACGAGTTTGCTGGGTTTACGATTTAAAGTGCCCTGGCTCCTCAAACGATTATTGCATATACTTCTGAATTATGATGGCCCGAACGGTGTTATGTTATAACTAAATTCTAAATAAATACATAACTCAATAGTAAGGAGCTTCATGTGAGAAGTATTAACTTCTGAATTATGATGGCCCGAACGGTATTATGTGATAACATAATATAATAGTAGGGAGCTTCATGTGAGGAGTCTTATACTTCTGAATTGTGATGGCCTGAACGGTGTTGTGTTATACCTAAAACTCTAAAAAACCTAAGAATGATTACTTAAGAAACCTAAACTAAACAACTAGAGCTTGACATACATCCACACCTACAAAACCATCAGGATACGTGAGTAAGGCAGTCTAGTTTCCGAGTCACTTTTTGCATCAATAAGATTTCCCTAAGCCCAGGTGAGTTTCGTAGCCTCACATCTTTTTAAACTTTCACTCTAAATGCTTTACAAACCCTGTGAGGGGGATACATGCTACTTGCTTTACTTTAAACCGAATACAAGTATTTTTCTTTGGTTGTTGCACGAGTAAACTATCTGCCACCACTACATAACTAAAATTCATGAATCTAATCGTTTGGGATATTTTACCCACGCGAACGCGAATATAGGTGATAGATCTATTGGAGTTTGACAACTCCCGTTGATTCTACATCTTTCTGGATGGTATCAATAAGTACTATATTTGAACCCTCTAAAGGATTAACTTTGGCAAGTTATCCTTCCCATCCCCTAATGGTTGGGTCTGCAGCCCCCATGACCCGGATTGTTAACGTGTGGTTCATGAGCTTAGTGCAACATACCGCACTCTTGATAATTGTGCATGCATCACAATTATCACACACACACAACATTTTCCCAGATGGGTGTAACAACGGAGCCCAGGGAACTTGTATTCACTAACAATTAAACCTATGACTCTCACTCAACACCTAGTGTTGACTTTTAAGCATGTATTCTAGGTATATCACTTTTACGGAGATATGGCAAAAGGAGGCACTGAACTTGGAGGACTTTCAAACCGGTTATCATTCAAACATAACATATTACTTAGACTTTGGGACCTCATCAATAGTAAAAGTATATCTTTTACTATAAAAACTCTGATAATTAAATGAATGATAACTAAATTTCTATAAACGTCTCTTTTCAATTCGTTTTCTATTACTGTAACTGTAATTCCATGAAGTAATACCCCAACCCTAAATCCGCTGCGAACCGTGAAAATGGGGGTGTTACAGATTGGTATCAGAGCGTCAGTTGTAGAGAACAAGGTCAAAACCTAAACTACAACTACTTTCCATAAACCCGAGAAAGTCCTCAGTGCCCCTGCCATCCTCCGTAACCATACTTGCTAAGGTTAGTATAGTAATTGCCTTCTTAATTGCTAAATGATTTACAGTATTTTTACTATTATATAGTTATGTCTACTCCCGCTATTCTACCCCCGTCTCATCTAGTTTACATCTGGATTATGTTCTTTCCTCTCCGAATGTACTAGATTATTCCCCTAAACCATACTTTCCCGATCCCTTAGGAGACTCTAGGAATAGTTTAGATACACCTTTACCCTTAGGTTTTACACCTTTCATAGATAACCCACACTTAAAACACTTAAGAGATTTCTATGCTAAGGCATCACCTATTACTCCCCTAAACCCTATTTTACACCCACTATTCCCCACTCCTAGATTTGAACCACATGGTTTCTTTCTCCCTAGAGAACCATATATACCTAGAAACCTTATGCCTGCCTATACCCCTAGATATGACCCTAGGCAACCCTATACTTTAGCACCTACACCTTACTTAGTAAACACTTACATTTCATCTTGGAAAGATGAATTTGGAGAAAACCCCACTAGGACAACTTTAGAAAATCAGGAAAATCAATTAGAGGAAATTTTAAATAATTTAGATGAAATTTTCCTTGACCTTCTTGAGAAGATAGAAAAAGGTCATGATAATAACTTAGGTAATCAACCTGACTATAGTAGTTTAAGAAATACCCTACAAGAAACCCGTTTTAAGGTAGCTAAAATACAGAAAAATCAAATGAGACACCACCATAAGATAGCCTTTGCCCGTTTTAGGATTTGTACTTTAGAAAAGATGATTGATGATGATGAGGAATGTTATCAATCAAACCTAGAAAACACCACAAACCCAAACTCTTGGAATTAAGAAAACCTTAGAAACCCCTAAGTAATATGCCTTTTATAGCCTTAAGAGTTATGCCTTAGAATAATTAGTGCCTATAGGACATGTAAGATAGGAAATCAATAACATAAGTTAAGTTTTAGAAACTACGTGGTACCCCTCAATTAGGATAATTTAGATAAACTAGATTTAGGTATGCCTCTTCTCACCTTAGGTCATCCCTAACCCTATTGTAACCCCTAGGAGTATAGATATATCATATAGAATATGACAAGTTGGGTACTTGTTATAACCTACCCCGAACTCTTACCTCTAGGAAATTTAGGATAACCCCCCCCCCCCCCCC
>LBNU01006295.1:19193-33627 GCA_014162995.1 Artemisia annua | reverse complement strand
TGAGAATTTTTATTCTACATCATAGAGATCTGAATTCTTTCTCCTCTGATCTCTAAATCCCCACTACTTCCTTAGCTTTCTTAAGCTATCTTTCCCCTAGTTAGAGAATCTACCCCTAACTATCCCATATGCAAATATATGATAGTCATATATGAGCATATTTCTATCCTTCCCTCTTTACTTCCTTAGATTACTATGATTCCCGAGTTAGTTTTCCCCTCCTCTCTTAGTAAAACCCGAACCATATTATTTAGGATTCCCGTACTTAAGGTTATAAATGACTTTAGGATATCTCTAGAAAACATAAGCTTAAGTATAGAATACCTTAGATCACTAAGATAGGCTATCTAAGAAACCCTTGAGGAAACAGAAAAATAAGATTAGGAATCTTTGAGGTTTTATAGGTTAGAAACCAAATTAGAATCCCTACCCCGATAGATAGAAAAATTAGGAAGACATCCCTATAAGATAGGATTTAGCCTAGCATAAGAATTCATTTATCGAGGACATTAGAACTAGAACACAGATTAGATATAAGCCTTTAAACCCCTAGTTTAGGATAGGCACATTAGCAAGCTTCTACCATATAGGCACATTAGCAAGCTTCTTCTATATAGGAATAAGTCGTTTTTAGGTCATAATTTGCCCCTACCTAGTCCCCTAGGATACCCACAAATATATTTCGAGGATCTTAGAAAATTGAATCCCCAGAAAACAACTAAGAAACCTTAATGGATCTGATTAGTGGTTTATAAACTTAAGGCCCTTACTTATAGAAACTAGGAAAATTTATTTTAAAACTACTTAGATTTGACGTTTCATAGGTTACACATTAGGAAATCTACTTAAAAGATACCATGGACACTACCCTAACTGGTTTCAAATACCTAGGAATAGTAATACTTATAATAATAGTGATACTAGTAATAATAGACAACTTAGGACAAAAGAGGAAACCCGAAACTTTGCCTAAGAATAAGGATACTCCTAATAAACCCTTAGGAAAGAAACCACCTAAACCTTCTCCCACTTTAGAACCCTCTACTTTGATAGAACCAAACACATCACCCTTAGAAGTTTAGGACTAGTTAGGAAAACTAGAAGAACCTTAAGGGGAAAACAAATCTTGGAGGAATCTAGTAAATCTAAAAATTCCATTAGGATACTATCTTTACAGGTATCCTATACTTTTACTCCACCATTTAATCCTACTCTTCCGTTTAAACCCACTCCTTCGTTATCTCTCACCCCTTCATACCTTCCTATATCATCCCTTGCCTTTCCTCCTTCCTCCCCACTCCTTCCTACTTTTTCATCCATCCTCCCACTTTCTTTTATCCTTTCATTCCTCTGTCATTTTTCACTCTATTTTTCCTACTCTATATTCTCTCCCTACCCCATCCTACAATGTTCTAAGAGTTAGAACTTGTATTTCTCGTCATGTCGAAAGATTTTATTAGTTAGATCTTGTAAAAATATCTATGCCGAACTTTAATCCTCTTTATGTTCGGCTATGATATTATACTATCTCGCCTTGCAAAAGTTGCAAGAATGAGATAACGTCCGTCACCCTAGTCATAACATGGTATAACTACCAGGTGGCTAGTTACTCAACAGAAAGGTTGTAGAACTGGTCACCATGACTAGAACTCGTTTCTACCATGACTAGAACTTGTCTCTACCATGGCTACTACTTATCTCCACCATGGCTTGAACTTGTCTCTACCATGGCTACTACTTATCTCCACCATGGCTTGAACTTGTCTCCACCATGACTTGAACTTGTTTACACCATGACTGGAACTTGTCTCCAAAACATTCTTGGACCACATTTCCTTAAATGTGGACCACTTTTCCGTTTTCCGCCGATACTACTTAAGGACGATTTATGATGACTATTCTATTAAAGTGAATTAGGACGCTCTTTCACTTTAAGAAGAAAGTTATAAATCGAATGGATCATGAATTTATAAGCTCTTGCTTACAAGAATTGGGACGCGTTTACTTGTGAGTAATTAGATATAAATAAATGAGTTCAAGTATCTGGCACATGTACAACCATTTCCTACTCCGTTTGTACAACTCCTTTCCTTCCTCTTATCTTTCCCGACTCATTCTTTCCCCTACTCCTACGTTCATCAAAATCTCGGGACGAGATTTCTTCTAAGGGGGTANGCGTTTACTTGTGAGTAATGAGATATAAATAAATGAGTTCAAGTATCTGGCACATGTACAACCATTTCCTACTCCGTTTGTACAACTCCTTTCCTTCCTCTTATCTTTCCCGACTCATTCTTTCCCCTACTCCTACGTTCATCAAAATCTCGGGACGAGATTTCTTCTAAGGGGGTAAGACTGTAGCAACCCACAAAATCTCATCACTATCATTCCTATTACAAATACCTAGGTATTTCCCAAGTAAATTTTTGCTTTTTATGTGCATACTCTACTTGCATGACTCTCTAGACCTGCTCACGTATCCACACAAGCTAAATAACTCAACACTCACATCCTATAAACCTCTGGTATGTCAAGCATAAGATCACAACAACACCATAATAAGTATTCTACCAATCTAACACACTAAACATATCACAAAAACCATAACAAACCCTAATTAAACCCTAATTAGGTCTATGTGCTTACTAAACCCTATATGCTTAACTAAACTAGTTTGAAAGTGTTCAAGGCTTATGTATGAGTTACCTTAGGAACATTAGGATACCTTAGGACCTTTAGAGCTTAGTACAACCCTTTAGAGCTTAGGTACAAGTCCCTTAGGCACAAAACCATAACTAGGTTATAACTTCCCGGAAACTAGGTCAAACCTTCCCAAATCTTTCCCATAAGATACCACCACTTAGTATAAGCCTCTTAGGACTTATGATTAGTCATAAGACACTCATAGGACCCTAACCTAGGCACTAAACCCTAAGCTAGACCTTAATCACTCACTAAACCAAATTAGGTCTAAACTAAACCTAAACTAGTTTAAACCTAAACCTAAGCACCTCTAAACAAGCAACCAAGCACCCTAGCACCTCCCCTAAACCTAGAACACACCCTAGCACCTTACAAGCACCCAAGCAAGGAGGTACATCACCTTCTTGTCACCACCTTCACCCCGCGGCTTCATCTCCTCCACAAAACCCTAAACCGCCATTATAGAGTAGCCTAGTCACCCTAAACCGCCATTATAGCTGCCATGAGGCACCTCCCCCTCCCCCTCGACACCTCCTACTTGCTTTGCTTGCTCTACACTCCAATCGGACCCTATAAATACTCCGACCCCTCTCCTCATTTCAAACCATCCCATTTTTCTTTCTCCACCTTAAACATTCTGTAGTAGTAGTAGTTCTTGAGCTATAGTAGGCCTAGGAGTCGAGCAAAGCCAGCCAAGGACCCTTCTCAAGTTTTTTTCCCATCGCTTAACCCTAAAACCCACGTTAAACCCTCCCTAGTCACGTAAGCTTTCATACTTGCTTTCTTTAGCTTTAGTTCAGTCCTAGAATAGTATTAGGTTGCATTAGATCACATAGGAACCCTTACCTAAGCCTTGGTCATAATCATTTGCTAGTTTTCTTTTTAAAACCCTAATTATAGACTAAACCCTAATTATATGCTATAAGCCCTAAGCTAGTTTAGATAACTTAAATAAGCTAATATTAGTTAAACATAAGCTAGGAAACCTTTTTGTTTCATAAAAATATAGTTTGCATGGAATTAGGACTAATTTTGCAAAGTTTTCCATGCATAGGGGTATATATGGTAACTTTCTGAAAATATTATGTAACACCCCAACCCGACAAGGGTAGAAGTATCACATTATGGTGGCATATCAGAACATACAACGCAAGCGGAAGACTTATAAACATAAAAGTTACAAAGGGAATACGACGGGAATAAGGAAATACTAATTCTATACCAAGGGAAAACCAAAACAAAAAAATACAAAATAAAACTAAGTCTAAATGAAGCCAAATCCAACTAATCCAGATGCAAAGGGTATCTATCGTCAGGGTAGTCCACTAAGAGCTCCTACGCACTCTTCACTCAACCCAGCTTTCAACCTAAAACCTGCCGCAGGAAAAGAAATGCGGCTGAGCTTAAAAAGCTCAGTGAACNCAGAATATCAAAATGTATCGGAAGGCATAACAGAATAGGTAGAAAATCGTGTGGCTAAGAATGAATCCAAGATTTAACGTGTCGCGAACTAATGTTTCCTCCAATGCCAAGATGTCTAACTCTTCTATACCTCTTCTGATAGTGTGAACCAAAATTTGATTCTCTGTCACAATCACTACAGGTGCGCCATGTAGCTTGAATAATCTTTCACCGAAGGAAATCTCTGCCCATCTTCCAAGCAAGCCGTCCATGTCAATGCTCCATTGTAATTCTACTCGTGTTGTCCTTCCTCCTGTGCGTGGAAATCTCCGATGTAGTCACAACTAAGATGAATAGAGTTGATAAGACCGTTCTCTCCAAACTGCTCCCTTCCATCGTAGAAATTCAACACCGAAAACGAAGATGAGTCTCGTGTTTCTCTTTCGTCTCTGAACACCCTAATATGTCATGCTATGACAATTTGTCCAAGTATTCATGAAAGGCACGATTTATCAATTTTTACGCTTAGTTTTATGACAATTTGTCCAAGTATTCATGAAAGGCACGATTTATCAATTTCATAGGAATAGTCGTAGTGGTAGCCAATTCAATTAGCATTGCGATGTTCATAGAGATCACAACGAATACTGAAAGAAATTTCTAAGAATAGCCCGTTCTTTTTACAAAATATGACACGATTCAGCTTCCAACAATAAATACCATCATCATTCTCCTTCACGAATAAAACAAAAACACACAAAGATACACAACGAACGTTCCCAACAAATCGAATAACTCTGGAGGCGAGTTTCATCAGAGAAGTATCTTCACAGCAGTGGGGAAATCAACGCATGAGTTTTAGAACAAGGTTGTCATAAACGATTATCAGGTTAAGAATCATGGTGTAGAATATGAACTTCACAGAACATCAAAGATGACAAACATAAAATGACAGTCGTCATCATCATAATACTCAGGCAACAAATCAAAATCCAGAATAACATCGAATCAAACATCTCCAATGTAAACAGATTAGCACAACAAAATCGTCTCCAAATATCTCCAGAACGCATCGGACAATCGAATATACACGATGAAAAATCACAAAATGTTCATAGGGGTGGAATAGGTAAGGTGAAAAAAATTAGCAATGAAGAAAGACTCAAAAGCAGGGAGAAGTCATAGAATGTGTCGAACACGTAGGATTCATACATACGCGAATCTCCGAACGAACCAAAGGCATCAAACGAATGTCAAACGAATCAAGAATCGAAGTTCAAAAGGATAATTCCAGAGAAAGAAACCTATAAGGCACACTACGAAGTCTAAAGGCATCCTAAACACATGTCGCGAATCCTGATAAGTCTTCTAAGTCTCCGAAACGAATGATCTAGTAAGAGCTTAACGAAAAGCAAAGGCATAAATCAGAGTAAAACGAAAGCAAGAAAACCAACGTCTGGTCATATATCTACCCAATCCTCACCGGTTATAATAAAGCTCTTAAGGGGAGAAACTTAAGGCGAAACCTTCCAAAGTTATTCCTAAAGCATCTAAGGTGCAAACCTAAGGGTCTAAAACTTCACAGGCCATAACTTATGTACTACAAGTCGCAACCTGGGCTCTGATACCATAATTGTAACACCCCAACCCGACAAGGGTAGAAGTATCACATTATGGTGGCATATCAGAACATACAACGCAAGCGGAAGACTTATAAACATAAAAGTTACAAAGGGAATACGAAGGGAATAAGGAAATACTAATTCTATACCAAGGGAAAACCAAAACAAAAAAATACAAAATAAAACTAAGTCTAAATGAAGCCAAATCCAACTAATCCAGATGCAAAGGGTATCTATCGTCAGGGTAGTCCACTAAGAGCTCCTACGCACTCTTCACTCAACCCAGCTTCCAACCTAAAACCTGCCGCAGGAAAAGAAATGCGGCTGAGCTTAAAAAGCTCAGTGAACAGATATATAACAAAGCAAACGGATAAACAAAACGTATATATGTATGAGAAATAGGACATCATAAGCTTCTGCTGAAAGGAATATCATCTGTCAAATGCATAAGAGATCAACGAACAGCCGAACAATATCATAAGTCAAACAAATGAAGGATCATAAAGATATCAACGTAAGCATAATCATAAGAGAATAATGAGCACGTAATAACAAAGGCTTGTCTACCCGAGACACTCGAATAGACATACGAACATAAAGAAGCCACGAGCCGACCTACCCGAGACACTCGAATAGATCTCCTACACATAATCATATAATCCTACAAATCAAAGTGCACAAAGAGGGGAGACCTCTAAGTACCAAAATGGAGTAGCTAGCTCCCACGTGGGAAAGTGTAAAGCACACACTCAACCCCACCCTACAATAATCCAACATAATCCGACAAGCCTAGGATGCATCCATACGCCCCCCCTACAAAGCAAATCATACATATCATAATATCCAAGTGTACACATAATATATCCGACAAATGGGGACGCCGTGGATCAATCACACCTCCACAGAAAGTGTCATGCCATCGGTGCCTCGATGACACGCCCATGGTACCTCCATGAGTAGAATAAAAACTCGGGCATAAGAACAGAACAAATCATATCATATCCAACATCATATCATATCCAACAGAACATATCAAACTGAACTGAATCAGATCATAGCAACTGAATAGCAGACGGATGTCATAGAATCATATCAACGAATCATATCACATGGATCAAAGCAAAAGGGATCATAGCAATGGCTCATATCAAAAGGGATCATAACAAAGTCAAGGATCTAAGAGTCATGAGAAGTCCCTACTGAGAAGGGATAGAATATCTGTACCTTAAACCGCCCACGAAACCATAACATAACATAAGAATAGGAAGTCACTCCTTCTTCAGCGAATCTACACAAATTAATGATCGGCTAATTATTAATAACTTGTTTTAAATCAGATTGCTCATTTTAGTCGGCTTTCATTTTTTTTTTGTAACTTTCCCGTTTTAGTAAGTTTCCCAATTTAGTAAGACTTTTTGAATTAACAAAATTAGTCATATAGAATTAAAGTTACCATTTAATACGTTAAAGTATTTAAAATGACGAATATAATAGATTAGGGTTTATTATGTCAATTTAGTAAAGTTTAGGGTCATAACGTAAATTAGCAAAATTAAATATTAAAATATCAAATAAAATTATTTTAAGGTTTATACTATAATTTTATATTAAGATGATAATTTTAGGCCTCGTCGCTCATAATTTATTAACGTACCCTCAATATTAATTTAGACCGCAACGACCCAAAATTTCTAATAAACCATACATGACTCGTTATAAACTCGACACCGTTTCATGTTCACACATATACACACGACATATATATATCAATACGCATGTTCTCTATTTATTTGCAAGTTTAATATTTTTAACTCTATCGTTATAATATAACTAGTTTTGTAAGACCGTAGGTAACAAACACGATTTAGGTGTATTCGAATACTATGTTGATTGGTAACCATACACCAACGCCATGATCACATTTTAAAACCATGCACACACCTTTATCTAATCTTTGCGAGACACATTTAAAGGGTTTCAAAGCATAACATTGTTGGACCAACTTTGTAGTATCATAATTTAAAACTAACTATATTACACATTCCATGCAAAACTCCCTTCTTCAAATGTTGTAATACGTATTAATGTATTATTGCCGAAACTGATTTCGAATGCTTTATTTCTTATTTTTAGATCCTAGTGTGAGATGATGATATAATAACATTGTTTCAAAAATAAATGTATAACTAATTCGCCCATGACTCCATGATGACAACAGTTACATATATCAGTTTATCATACCAAGTTTTAACCCATATTTCACATGCATGCATGAAAACCAAAAGGATTCGATACGTTTTAATCATTTTCAGAAACGTAAATATATCAAACTCTTAAACCACGTAGATAACCATGCACGACCCATTCTTATTTATTATTATTATTATTATTTTAAGTTTGTTACCAGGTTTGAGTCAGTACGTATATCATATATCACATGGATGATAACAAGAAACAAATCAATAAAATATATATGCACAACCTCACGCACCCTTTTATATACACACGACACAACAAACTCTTCCAAAATCAATTTAGTTTGATAAAACAGATTTCATGTGTCGATGACTAAAATCGGTTTCGAAGGATTCAAAACAGAAAACATAAGCATTTCGTATATTCGCGATTTCATGTGGCGTCCTTTATGATTTTATGTGACATAATTTTGTATACACTTTCATATCTTTTTAGCCAATTCAATCACTTATTAAAGGACATGTTATAAACGTAGAATGAGATTAAATGAAAGTAAAATAGAGCAAGGTTGAAACTGGTACCCTTGTGATCGAATGGAGAAGAAACAAATGACCACGACCCAAAACCAATGTCGACTCCAAAACGAATCGAAGCCGCCCCCACTCGAACCTGCTGCTATACCACGATCAAAACCACCTTACTACCAGCCTTCGTACCACTTTATTTCTTGAAGAAACAATGGCTGCCGTCACTTATATGTTTGTTTAGGGTTTTATGTATGAGAGTGAAATGAGAATTCGGTTTGTGATATAGGTGTAAAAGGGGAGAGTGATTTGCCGAGTCCAAAGGAGGTGTGGGTGACTATTTCTTTTCAAAATATTCAAATGTAGCTAGTCACTTTTCGAATCAATATTGTTGTGTACAAGTTTTATTGTATTGGGCACTAAGGATACTTGTAGTTGTGTGATATGCACGTGTATACAGGTTGTGTACAAAAATTAAAATGATTCGGCCCATACTAGACTTATAAACGTGTGAGATTTAGTAATATATGAACATGTGTGATGATTTAACTTGTCGTAGATAGTGTTTTGTAGTTTTTATGTTTATGATATTTCATAACTTAGGTTAAGTGCACAAAACTTAGAAAAATTCAAATTATATGGGAATTTAGGAAAACGGATTTTAGGGTTTTACAATTCTTCCCTTCTAAAAAGAAAATTTTCGTCCACGAAAATTGTAGTCGTAAAAGTTAGACGGAGACGTAGCAAATCACAAAAGAACGTCACAATTAGCCTCACGCTCGGGTAGTCCTTCCAACAGAATCTTCACAAACAAAAGTTTTTCTCATGACTCGATCCAGACCACAAGGATAGCCCCAGGCTCTCCACAGAACACAATTCGTAACAAATCTGATCCAACGAATGCGAAACAAATGCATAGCAGATGACAGATGACAGATGATAGTTGAAATCTCACAAAGAGATACACGAAACACATATACCTACGAAGCAAATACGGAGATAGTACTAAACGATAAATCTTCATCAACTCCTACCGAATTCTAAACGAACAAAAGAACTTGCCAAAGTCGAAGGAGCACAAATAGAATCATCAAACATATCAAGAGTCTCATAACTAGATGGATCATAACTTCGTACCGACGACCACAATCACAAATCAGAATATCAAAATGTATCGGAAGGCATAACAGAATAGGTAGAAAATCGTGTGGCTAAGAATGAATCCAAGATTTAACATGTCGCGAACTAATGTTTCCTCCAATGCCAAGATCTCTAACTCTTCTATACCTCTTCTGAAAGTGTGAACCAAAATTTGATTCTCTGTCACAATCACTACAGGTGCGCCATGTAGCTTGAATAATCTTCCACCGAAGGAAATCTCTGCCCATCTTCCAAGCAAGCCGTCCTTGTCAATGCTCCATTGTAATTCTACTCGTGTTGTCCTTCCTCCTGTGCGTGGAAATCTCCGATGTAGTCACCACCATCTTCATACCATCCCGTCTGGCTCCTGCTTCAAGACTCTATACATATTATTAGTACAACTAAGATGAATAGAGTTGATAAGACCGTTCACTTCAAACTGCTCCCTTCCATCGTAGAAATTCAACACCGAAAAAGAAGATGAGTCTCGTGTTTCTCTTTCGTCTCTGAACACCCTAGTATGTCATACGATGATAATTTGTCCAAATATTCATGAAAGGCACGATTTATCAATTTCATAGGAATAGTCGTAGTGGTAGCCAATATAATTAGCATTACGACGTTCATAGAGATCACAATGAATACGAAAAGAAATTTCTAAGAATATCTCGTTCTTTTCACAAAATAAGACACGATTCAGCTTCCAACAATAAATACCATCATTATTCTCCTCCACGAATAAAACAAAACATACAAAGATACACAACGAACGTTCCCAACAAATCGAATAACTCTCGAGACGAGTTTCATCAGAGAAGTATCTTCACAGCAGTGGGGAAATCAACGCATGAGTTTTAGAACAAGGTAGTCATAAACGATTATCAGGTTAAGAATCATGGTGTAGAATATGAACTTCACAGAACGTCAAAGGTGACAAACATAAAATGACAGTCATCATCATCATAATACTCAGGCAACAAATCAAAATCCAGAATAACATCGAATCAAACATCTCCAACGTAAACAGATTAGCATAACAAAAATCGTCTCAAAATATCTCCAGAACGAATCAGACAATAGAATATACACGATGAAAAGTCACAAAACGTTCATAGGGGTAGAGTAGGTAAGGTCAAAAATCAACAATGAAGAAAGAATTAAAAGCAAGGAGAAGTCATAGAGTGTGTTGAACACGTAGGATTCATACATATGCGAATCTCCGAACTAACGAAAGTCATCTAAAGAATGTCAAACGAATCAAGAATCGAAGTTCAAAAGAAATTGATAACTCCAGGAAATGAAACTTATAAGGCAAACTACGAAGTCTAACGGCATCCTAAATGCATGTCGCGAATCCTGATAAGTCTTCTAAGTCTCCGAAACGAATGATCTAGTAAGAGCTTAACGAAAAGCAAAGGCATAAATCAGAGTAAAAGGGAAAGCAAGAAAACCAACGTCTGATCATATATGTACCCAATCCTCACCAGTCATACTAAAGCTCTTAAGGGGAGAAACTTAAGGCAAAACCTTCCAAAGTTATTCTAAAAGCTTCTAAGGTGCAAACCTAAGGGTCCAAAACTTCACAGGCCATAACTTATGTACTACAAGTCGCAGCCTGGGCTCTGATACCATAATTGTAACACCCCAACCCGGCACGGGTAGAAGTGCCACATTATGGTGACATATCAAAGCATACAAAGCATACAACGCTAGCGGAAGACTTATAAACATAAAAGTTACAAAGGGAATACGAAGGGAATAAGGAAATACTAATTCTATACAAAGGGAAAACCAAAACAAAATAAAACTAATTCTAGATGAAGCCAAATCCAACTAATCCAGATGCAAAGGGTATCTATCATCAGGGTAGTCCACTAAGAGCTCCTATGCACTCTTCACTCAAACCCAGCTTCCAACCTAAAACCTGCCGCAGGAAAAGAAATGCGGCTGAGCTTAAAAAGCCCAGTGAACAGATATATAACAAAGCAAACGGATAAACAAAACGTATATAAGTATGAGAAATAGGACATCATAAGCTTCTGCTGAAAGGAATATCATCTGTCAAATACATAAGAGATCAACGAACAACCGAACAATATCATAAGTCAAACAAATGAAGGATCATAGAGATATCAACGTAAGCATAATCATAAGAGAATAATGAGCACGTAATAACGAAGGCTTGTCCACCAGAGACACTCGAGTGGACAAAAGAAATAAAGGAAAGCCACGAGCCGACCTACCAGAGACACTCGAATAGGTCTAATCACATAATCACATATCCGTCAATTCATAGGGTGTACATAGAGTAGCTAGCTCCATTGTACCAGACGTGAAAGGGGTACAAGGCACGTACAGCCAGTCACCAAATCAAATCATATCATATCATATCATATCATATCAAACGAACCTAGGATGCATCCATACGTCCCCACAAACAAATCATACATATACAAAGTGGCCAAGTGATCATATATCATATCATAAACAGACGGGGACGCCGGGGACTAATCACACCGCCCCAGATAGTGTCATGCCATCGGTGCCTCGATGACACGCCCATGGTACCTCCATGAGTAGTTAGTAAACTCGGGCATCAGAACAGAACATATCAGAACAAACAAAGCAAGGCTATCCATAACAGAATGCTCCCAGAGCATAACAGAACAGAATGCTCCCAGAGCATAATATAACCGAGTCTCATAATAATTAGTAATCACGTAATCATATTCAAAGTGGATAGCAAATCAGAATCAAATCAGAGGAATCATAGCAAAGGCTCATATCAAACGAATCGTATCAAAAGGGATCATAGTAAAGTCAATGATCGAAAGTCATGAGAAGTCCCTATTGAAAAGGGAAGAATATCTGTACCTTAAACCGCCAATGAAACCATAACACAAGAATAGGAAGTCACTTCTTCTTCAGCACATCTCAAGGCTACACTTGAAGAGATCGAAACCGAAACAAGAACACGAATGGTCGTACCCCAGTATAAACACACACACCAAGATTCAACGAGCCATGATCGAACCCACTACTCGTACAGTTAACCGAACCAAACTCTTAGCCAGCGGATGAACCAAGACGCTACAGTTAGAAGTACAATTCACGAACCAAAGCTCCAAGCTATCTAACCACAACCTTAGCCTGAATCGAAACTCAATACGAATAACAACCACCGAACCAAACCTTCATGCGATCACACCCAGTTTTCTCACGAACTCGATCACCCCTTATAGCTAGAATCTTCGTACCAGAATTACTTGAAGAAAACAATGGCTGCCGTCACTTGTGTTTATTAGGGTTTTATGTATGAGAGTGAAATGAGAATTCGGTTTGTGATATAGGTGTAAAAGGGGAGAGTGATTTGCCGAGTCCAAAGGATGTGTGGGTGACTATTTCTTTTCAAAATATTAAAATGTAGCTAGTCACTTTTCGAATCAATATTGTTGTGTACAAGTTTTATTGTATTGGGCACTAAGGATACTTGTAGTTGTGTGATATGCACGTGTATACAGGTTGTGTACAAAAATTAAAATGATTCGGCCCATACTAGACTTATAAACGTGTGAGATTTAGTAATATATGAACATGTGTGATGATTTAACTTGTCGTAGATAGTGTTTTGTAGTTTTTATGTTTGTGATATTTCATAATTTAGGTTAAGTGCACAAAACTTAGAAAAATTCAAATTATATGGGAATTTAGGAAAACGGATTTTAGGGTTTTACAACTATTGTTTGGAGGAATGGGTGAGATGGCTCTAAAGAGGCGTGTGAGGAGCATTCCATAAGAAAGAGCGGTTGTTCCAACCAAGGGTATATCGGCCATTCTTTTGGCTAGGTAGTAAGCAAGGTTGAAGGGTTGTCCGGTTGAGATGCTATAGAGCATGTAACTAAGACTAGCATTGATGTGATCTCTATTTCCTATGGAGCATATTACGTTTGCTACAATTCGAGCACCATAACCGAGCACCTCCAATTCGAGCACCTGCATCCCCACCACTACATCCACCACTTCAACCCACCACCACCGATCGGTAATTTTTTCCGTTTATAAGTTAATTTTTTCGATTGATTTTTTTCGAGCCGAATCCACAGCTCCACAGCCATGTTATAATTGTTTTTTTCGTTTATAATTATAACCAAGCACCTCCAATTCGAGCACCTGCATCCCCACCACTACATCCACCACTTCAACCCACCACCACCGATCGGTAATTTTTTCCGTTTATAAGTTAATTTTTTTCGATTGATTTTTTTCGAGCCGAATCCACAGCTCCACAGCCATGTTATAATTGGTTTTTCGTTTATAATTATAATGATAAATTATTATGCACTTTTCCCCGGCGACATGTCGCCAAGGATATAACATCTAGTATTCCTTCCATAGTTGCACTAGGTGAACAAAACATCTAGTATTCCTCGTTTGAATGTGTTTAATTAAGTTGCATATAATAACTAAGTGTATCGTTAAAACGCAGTTATGGTATTCGATGATAAGACTTATATTATTTTGTTCATGAATTTCTATATGTTATGCTAATTCTACTTGTACAGATGTCGTCAGCAGATGTTGCACGGTCCCACGGCGGTGACGGTGGCGGTGAGGATCGTCCCCCTCCAGACCGCATACCCACCGGTTGCGGGGGTTGCTTCATTAATCGAGGTAAGAATTTCTGGATTATTGTAATACAAGCATAAATTTGATACATATATCGAACTTGCTTGCCTTGAATTTTTATGACTTTATCACTAACTTGATTTTGCAGGCAAAGGTAAACGAAAGCCCAATTTGGGCGGCAGGGGAGCGGGCAGGCTGAATACCCGCGACAAGACCCGAAAC
>LBNU01006295.1:0-18745 GCA_014162995.1 Artemisia annua | reverse complement strand
TATATATATATATATATATATATATATATATATATATATATATATATATATATATATATATATATATATATATATATATATATATATATATAAGTGAATGTTTATATCGATATATAAGCTATTACGAGTTTTATACTTTGTTCAAGTTATAAAATATGTGAGTCACAAGTCCGAGTCATCACTTCTCGGTCCATTGTCCAAATCCAATGTTAAGGCGGTTGTCGAAATCAACCGTTGACTAAAAAGTCAAGGTGACCTCGACGTCGCTCAAAGTCAACATGTCCAATTATATCATCAACAATAATCAATATAATCCCCGTCAAATTCCAAAACCAATCCACTCAAACAAACTACAAGCTCCGGTTCCGACTACGGTACCCAACTAACCTATCTCCGTCACACTAATGCCGTATCAACCATTGTCGAGACCACGTGGGTCTCGGCCTCCTTATTACTCCTTCGGCCTCAAACAAGAACAACAATAACAACATTAAAACAACAACAAGATTGACATCAAACATACACAAGTTTCGGGTTGATTTACCAAGTCAAACTCATGCCATGAGTCCCGCTTGGGTCTCGGCAATACCACGAGTCAACGTGACTCGAACCTATGACCAAATGGTCTCGGCATAGGCTCATCCGAGTACCCAAAATCTGCCAAACTAACCCTTTTGGGTCGCGACACACAAGAGCAACAACAAGAATCAATGGGTCATCCAAACACAAACCAAATCTAAATTCCAAATATCAAACCCTCGCTAACAAGTATACGAGGTCAAAGCCATTCAACCAAAATAACCCACAAGGCTCGAACCACATCATGCCGTGAGCCCACGGCTCACGGTTCACTCGACCTCCATGATAAAATCACTAAACCCGGATACCAAACCCATTATTATCATCAAAATACCATTTCCCATCATTATTTTTTGAAACCCAACAAAAATAATCCGTGTATACACGGATTCGAAGCCAAGTCGTGGCACCTTCGGTGCAAAAACGTGACTACCTACCTTTTTAACAACTCCAAGCTCAAGAAACTTCGAAAAGCAAAAAATATTAGTGATGGTGGTGGTGTTGGAGCGGCGGTGATGATTAAAATGAGGGGTTAGGGGTGGTTGTGTGGCGCGTGGATTATACCAAAAGAAAGATCGTGATGAGGGGATCACGATGGTGGTGATGGTTTGGTTGTGAGAGTGGCGGTGTGATGGTGGTGGCCGGATAAGGAGAGCGGCGGCTAGGGTTTTTAGAGAGAGGATGAGAGGAGATGGTGGGTGTGTTATGTGTTTGTGTCTGGGTTTGTGTTGTGGCCGGGTATAAACCCACAAGGACGATTTTTATTTTATTTTTATTTTTTATTTTTTTTAAATTGTAGTAATAATAATAATATTAGTGGTATTAAAAGGGTGGGTGAGGTAACCCGACGTAAATAACGTGGACCAAACCCGAAACTTGTCTAAAATTAACCAACTCTCTCTCGAACCGAGATCATTCCCAAATATTTAGCTTCTCACAATACATTCCATAATTATAAAATAACCGAACCAAACATTTTAAATATATCAATTTTGTTAGGTTATCCTAGTGCCGGAGTCAACGTAGTGCCTAATAGTGATCTCACAAATAAATCACCACATATATATTCCATATAAAATTTAAAATCCCAAAACGAATTCCATAGAAACCACAAATTTAAAAATCACGATTCAAAGTTTACAACTTATCGCGAATAGACTTATAAATATTCCAAAGTCATTAAAACTAAAGTAAAGCTGGTTTTTAAATAGCTTCCTAATTTGCCAGTTGTCACACCGGTACACTCACAAGCACTAATTATGAATGCTTTTTCCTAAAGATCTAAAGGCGAACCTTACATATTTGGGGTGGAAATTTTTGAGTGGTACTTTTTGTGCTAGTCATATAACTCCTATCCATGAGACGCTTATTAAGACTAAAGTTTCACTCCTAAATGTTGCAAAAAATTTTAAATTTGGTGCTAAATTTATCCTAAAAGGTATTTCTCAAGGTTTTATTACACATCTACTATTAAAAAAAAACAAAAATCAAGTGCAATTGTAGTTTCTAAGGTATCCTCATTTAACCCCTTACACTTAAGTTGAACATTGTCCCCAATGTTCTTAAAAAGTAATAAAGTATAGATAAATGAAAATGAAAGAAACAAATACTCCCCTGATTAGCTCGGTGTGGATGATGTCGTAACAAGGTTAAATCCTCCTCCAAGAAAATGAGCATTTGCTAAGCTTAACTCCTGAAATATAATCATCTTCTTGTCCAATGTAACCTTTTAAACAACTAAGAAAAGCAACACGAAACCTCGCATAAAATCGGCAGTAAAATCTATATAAAAGTAAATCCTAGAAAGCAAGTAAAGATATAATGCTTGTAAAATAAATGTTTGCAGATTCCTGGAGTTTAAAAATTGCAGATTTTACGAAACTTTACAATTCTAGCAGAAAAACAAAACCTGAAAATTTTTGTAGAAAATAACATCTGACGCCGTCAGGTGTTAACCCTGACGCCGTCAGAAGTGATTTGACAAAATTCTTTATATTTTGTTTCCGGAAAATTTCTAGAAAAACCTATGTTTTAATTCCTGAAATCCTGCGAAAGCATTCATTGTGACTCGATACAAGCATTTGACTCAAACAAATACTAATATGCATGTTCATGTCTTATTGTTATCGTTCGTGTTCAATTTGTTCTCAAAAACAAATATGGATTTCCCTTACACTTATCTTTTGCAAAATACCTTTATATGTAATTAAGACGAGGTTAAAAACAAAATAAAGTATTTTAACAATTTATTTTTTTGATACATGAACAATAAACAATAGGAATG
Organism: Artemisia annua; assembly: GCA_014162995.1. Classification (NCBI taxonomy): domain Eukaryota; kingdom Viridiplantae; phylum Streptophyta; class Magnoliopsida; order Asterales; family Asteraceae; genus Artemisia; species Artemisia annua. The sequence goes on along the minus strand of LBNU01006295.1, from coordinate 15,882 downwards.
AAACATACATACGGAAACAAATAAAAGCAAATAAACAAACAAACAAATAAAAGAAAGCAAATTGTAGAAGTACACGACAATAATAAACGATAGAAATCCTACATGCATAAAAATAAAGCGTCACAAATATCCAATGTCAACAAAGGCATGATCCTAAACTATTACAAGCCAAATTGTCTTAAAACATACACCAAAAATAAATTGTTCCAAATACATCAAAGATCACAATAAAACATCACTGAGGTGGGGGACCGTAACGGTAATCATAGCCAGGAGGGAGGTGCCCATAGTACCCATAAGGTGGGTAGTCCTGCTCACGACCAGGGAAAGGGTCAATCTGCATATGTGGGTCCAACTGATCACGAGTAGATAAATGCTGCATCTGTCGTATAGTGTGATCATACATCCAGTCGAACCTCTGCTCAGTAGTGGTCCTCCATGCGTCCACCTGACCCATACAGGCCCCTTGGTGGGCCTGCCAGTCTCCCTGACTCATGTGCCGGTAGTAATCAGCAGAACCGGCATCATAACCCCCATGCTGCTGCTGCTGTGGCTCATCCTCATCATCATCGTCATCACCACCACCAATTGCAACAGGCCTAGGTGCCCACCATGCATACTCCCCTGACTCAAGCTCCATCACAATGCCCATCTGCTTCAGGGATCTAACCCTGACCACCCTACATACGCCCCCTCACTCAAGTAGTTCAGAATTTCCGGCTTGAGAACCCCATATGACCTGGCCAGCTTGGTGATAAACATCCCCCTATAAATCAGGTCATTACTCTTCTCCCCAACTCCCCCTATAGATAACTAGCTATCCAGAACGGGAGGTTACATAAAACATCCAGAGAGTAAATCGTGTATAGGAAGAAGAGGTCCAAGAGGGTGATCCTATGGGTGGAGTTATGTCGGCCGGACAAAGTATACGAGATGCACCGATGGGTCAGCCTACCTCTAGGATCCCTAATAGCAGAAGCCCTAGAAACTCCAGAAGCATACACCCCATCCCCAATAGTGGGCCAAAACTCCATACTCCTCATATCATTGCTAACCGTAACACCCTGACTCAATCTTGCCATGTAATGGCCTTGATTAGCCTCATGCTGGCTATACAGTCCTGACCTCCAACCAAGCTCCACAAGAGAACAAATCCTATCCTCACCTCCCAATCTAAAGTAAACTGAGGTGGTTCTAACATTACTCCTACCCTCCCCTACATCAAAGTAACAAGTAGCCAAAAACTCACGTACCAGCTCATCGTACATGGGCTCCTGCAGTCTAAACAATTTTGCCCATTGCGGGCCCGTGAAATTATCGGTTTGAAAGCTATCGAGGAAAGCTGTCTCGAGTAATTAGCGGCCAGGAAATCCCAATCAATGATGGCGCCATGTTCGATGTCATGGTGGCGAAGTTGGTTGTACTTGAAGGTGGAGTCATCGCCATCAAAGACACCCCAACTTTGGACCTTATCCGCTAAGCTATCTTGTGGGGCCCTTGATGACCCAGCCCTATGACTCCTAGACCGCTTACTCATTTCCTGGAGCAAAGCAAGAAAGAATGAGGGAGGTTACGAGCAAGAACAAAAGCATGTTGGAGCATCAGACAGGTCTGGCGTCGTTACGCCTAACGGGCTGACGCCATCAACCTCTGAGGTTTTTGAATCCGAGATTACGAGGGAAAAATCAAGTTTGAAACTTATAGATCCTTAATCCAAACACCCCTTTTAACAGAAAAATGGCCAAAAAGCCAAAGGGTTATGGCCGAATCCGTGATTTCCCATATAAATACTTAACCCATTCGATTATTTAACTAACTAGTGCCTTAATCATTGTTAAAATAACATCAATTACAAGGCATTCATAAGTTTTAATCTCGAATTAATCCTAGGGTTTCGGATTTGGGGGTTTCCTGAATTGATGGATCGAATAGATGATTAGATTAAGAAAGATGAATAAAAATCACTTACCACGTGGAGATTGGCAACGAAATGGCACGAATTGACCCTTGGAAACTCGGTGGTGTTATGTGGGGTGGATAGGATTTGTGGGGTTTATGATGAAAGTGATAGTTTTGTGGTTATAAAAGCTGTGCAAACGGGCTGACGCCGTCAGGTATTAATCCTGACGCCGTCAGGTGCCCGTGTTTTTGGTGTTTTGCATGAAATTTCAATTTGGTCCTTGTTCTTTCAAAAGTTGGTCATTAGCATTGTTAACCTTGATAGCAAGAGTGCTTCTCAGCTAATAAATTTCACCCAGGTCAAATGTTTTATTGCTATCATTGGGTGCGATTTGAGCATTCGATGAGTCGGTTGTTGCCCCACTTAGTTTCCAATCTCCATTTTGGTAAGTGATTAATGAGCAAAGGAAACTTTCCCAGGAAGTTTTTGAAATAAGAGCGTGCTTGAGTCGAGTTTCTCGCACACCAGGCTTAAAACCAAAAGATCGTTTCCTAATCTCATGGAAATCAGAAAGTGTAACTCGCAAGCTTCCGATGAAAATGCTATGAATTTGAGAATTCTTCTTCTCGAAAGGAGGCTTATGGGAATGGGAGTAGCTCAGAGTTGAATTTCCGGGGAAAGGTATTTCACTGTTCCCATCGCTGTTTGTTTCACTAGGGACTGAGAGTTCAAAGATTTTTTCGATCTTTTTCGGCACAACTTCTTCCCTAATTTTCTCCTTAATCCTTGATATGAAATCTCCAGCTAAGTCCATGAAAATGTTTTGGGTATTTTCCATACGGGCTTCTAGTTGCTGGATTTGTTTTTCTTGGTTGCTCACAAAAGTTAGCATTATGTTTTCGAATTCCCATAGCCGTGAGAGTTCAGGAGCCACATGTTTGCTAGCTGCGTTCGCATACTCGCAGGGGTTGGTTGTGGGTATTTCAGCTCTCATTAATTCTACGACCTGTCTTTCAATGTTATCAAACATTTTTTCTTGGGTCGCATTTATATAATCTAAACTTCTTTCCTCCAAGAACATGGGATCTTCCCATTCTTCCTCTTCATATCGTGCCAAGTCCTCAATGACCTCCCATCACTTATCAATGCTGAGCCTGCTCAGCCTACCATTAGCGGCGTAATCTATAGCTTTTCTAGTCTGATGATTTACACCATCATAAAAGGTTTGGATTGGAAACCAAAGACCAAGGCCATGGTGAGGGAATTTTTGGAGTAAGTCCTTGAAACGAATCCATGCTTCGTAAAGAGTTTCACCTTGAAGTTGTTGGAAATTCAAGGTGTCATTCCTTAACTTGGTAGTTCTCCCCGGTGGGAAAAATTGATCACGGAAACGAGAGGTGAGATCATCCCAAGAGGTGATGGATCCCGCGGGTAAACGCTTAAGCCATTGACTAGCTTGGTCACGTAGAGAGAATTGGAAGAGACACAATCGTGTCGTCTCTCGAGTGGTAACATCAAGGTCTATGGAATCTACGATTTTAAGGAAATCCTTGAGATGTTGATTTGGATCTTCGGAACGAAGTCCATGGAATGCACATCCGCTTTGCACCAACCAGATGGTGTCGAATCGCAAAGGAGACACATTGGCTCCTTGGGTGAACTCAATGGTGTTTCGGTAGCCTTGGTGGCTAGGTCAGGAGTATTCTCCTGAAGTGCGTGGTCTTGGTGGTTGGTTTGGTTGTGGTGGGTCTTGTTGTGGTGGGTTTGAGGGATCAAAGATATTACCACCTTCCATAATGGCGGATGGTAATGGTTACGAACAAAGGAACTAAGAAAAAGATAGNGTAGCCTTGGTGGCTAGGTCAGGAGTATTCTCCTGAAGTGCGTGGTCTTGGTGGTTGGTTTGGTTGTGGTGGGTCTTGTTGTGGTGGGTTTGAGGGATCAAAGATATTACCACCTTCCATAATGGCGGATGGTAATGGTTACGAACAAAGGAACTAAGAAAAAGATAGACGAAAGAAAACCTAATAAAAAGAAAATAAAAATCCCACTAGATAGGAATCTAATGAGTAGACCTAATAAAAATAAAATTTAACCTAACCAATAACTATTCCCCGGCAGCGGTGCCAAAAACTTGATGCGTGGTTTTGCAACCTTGCAAAAGGTTTTACTTCTCAAGGGATCTTGAGAAGCTTGCAATCCCCACCAGGCAGTGTACCTGAGCGATGTAGTATAGTGAGTGACAAATACCTGGGGATTGATCGTTCTCTAGGGGAATAGTGTCGTTAGGATTGAAAACTAAGTCACAAGGTCTAAAGGTGAGGGATGATTCTTTTTGAATTTTTATGTTTTTATGAAAGCAATTAAAAATCTCGGGTATTGGAAGAGTGGGCAAAATTAGTTGCTAGTCAACTAACCCAAAATTACTACTTATGCAATTAAAATAAAATAAACAAGAAAAGTAAATGTGGTGAACTTCTTATAATGAGAAAATGTGTTTACTTAGATTTCACTACTCCCTAGCTGTCTCTTATTGATTAATTGATTTGTTACAATTGTTTGGATGAAGGGTTGCTTTCCTTAATACCAGTCGTGGGGGCGTGTACATCCTTCCCCAACTCTATAAGCTCCTATCTCTTCCTATGACGACACGTTTAGTATCCTATCTTGGCCTCCTTAATAGTCACTTATGCATTAAAAACAACCAATAAAACCGTAGTACACATCCGATTACGTTTCTTAAGACGTTCAAGCTTGTTACCATATAGGAGATCAGCCAATTTTCTTAAGCCTAACACGAAATCAATCACCCAAAACAACCAAACAAATCAACAATCAATAATTAATAGCTAGGTTTCATTAGATCTAAGCAAACACTAGAAAACCTAAGCTAGCATGTTAACGTAAAGATAAGACAAACAATAAATCAAACAACACATAGACATATTGAATGATTAAAGGAAGAACTTATCTTCAATTGAACATGGAAGAAAAGAGGGTTGGAAACCCTAAAAATACTGTAAAAGTCGGACTATGGTTTATCTCCAAAGTTGCACACTTCATGAATGAAAAATCCAAAACTATATATAGATTTTACAAGCTGACGGCGTCAGGTTATAAGCCCTGATGCCGTCAGGCCGCCGTGATTAGGGTTCTCGAATCGCCTAAAAATGCTTTTGACGCCGTCACTTGCAAATGTCATCTGGGCCGTCTCTCTTTAACTTAACACCTGACGGCCTCCACTTTTAAAAACCTGACGCCATCAGGTGTAAATATCATGTTTTCTTATGGGGTGTCTAGTGTTAGAATTCCATCATCTTGAGCATAAGGTGACGGTGTCAGCTCCAAAGCGTGACGCCGTCAAGTGTGAAAACTTGACTTTTCTTGTTTTCTTCATACTTGAGCATAAAACGTCCGAAAAGCTCCAAAATGCTCCATTTTCCAGAAATCACGTTCCAAGTACCTAAAATGAGAAAAGAAACGATTTGAGGTAATATTTGCTCATAAAATCACCATTTAGGGCTTAAATGACCCCCTAAAAGCGTAACAAATATTTCCTTATCAATTGCTACTATTAAAGAGTAGGAGCAAGTGTGAGAAATATCCAAGACTTGATTATGGAATCCGCAATCTTTCATTCGTCACTTGGTGGAGGCGGTTAGACAACGTGACAGCCTCAATTGCACCTTCGATGTGTGTTACGACACCAAAATTAGTACAATGAATTTTAAAGAAATAGCACCATGATGAGTAATTTAACTCATCAATATTCAGCTTGACATGGACAACATTATTGATGTTGTTGACAGCGTATAGTTTCTTGACGAGAGTGAGGGTGGGAGGTGGTGGAGGTGTCGTACTGTTAGTCATTGTGGTGGTGTTCGACGACAGGCGATTAGGGTATAGGTGTTTTTAGGATCGACTAGGCTATACTATATTAAAGGTATAAACCGTATATTGATTATTGAATGAATACATATTACATGAGATAACATATATAATGATGATCTAGTGGGCTAATAATACAATGCAAATACATAATCGGGCTAAGCCTATATAAACTATCGCTAACATAATTGAGGGTAAAATTGTAATTTATAATACCAACATGTTATATAAGCCCAACCCTACTTAAAAGACCCACACTTTTTGGGTTTATAAAAAACCTTTTATATAAGCTCATAAGCCCACTTATATAAGCTTAGCCAAACACCTAGTTTGAGCTAATTTTTGACGATATAAGCTAATAAGCTCTATGCTCATCATATAAGCTTAGCCAAACACTTATTTCATGAATAAGAAGAGACCTTACCTTACCAATTGGTTTTGAGGTTTGTGTTGTGAATCAATTTATAATCCTTATAGTGTTAAAAAGTCATACTGAGCATCTTCAATGTACTGTATACGTTAAGAGTTTACACTACCTTAGCGTAAAAGAAGAATAACTTAAGAATATGTTTTCACTAAAAAATTGTTATTTCGATGTAGGCATCAAAATTTCCACTAAATATTGCACAACTTTATTTAATAGTTTTTTTTTTTTTTTTTTTTTTTTTTTTTTTTTTTTATAACTTGAGTAAGATGTAACTCGCAAGTATCACAATACTTTATGATCGCGTATATCAAATTTACTTCTATTGTACAATGTTCACACGTTTATAAAATGCTTAGAAAATTTTATGAGTCAATATGTGTTCAACACAAAATGTTTTCAGTCATTGTGTAAATGTTTGAGCACGACTCGTAGTGCGGCTAAAATTTAAATGTAAATTGTTGGAACATTACTAATAAAGTATTGCTATGCTTTTTTAGTGATCCACGAAATAGAGATTAGTGACAGTTTTTTTGTCATTAAACCGTCACTAAACCGTCTCTAATTGACCGTCATGATTGTAAAGACGCATCATTTCGAATTGGTGACAGTTAGATCTATTAAAAAGGCATCAATGAGTGAACCATCGCGACTGTTTGAACCAACGGCAGTTAGCGACGGTTTTTCTGTCACTAGGTCGTCGCTAAAGCGTCACTAATTCTAAACCATTATGAGTATTACAAAAAGAAGCGTCTCTAAGGCCATTTGAAGGGGTATTATGACTGTTTTGAAGGGTCACCATGTGCCTATATATAGAGGACGAATTTGTCACTTTGGAATCATAAAAAACACACAAATATCATCTATTTCCATCATCATAACATATCATATTCGCTAGAATCAAGTTTCATACTTGATTTGATTGTTGTATCCTCTAAACAGTTCGTACTAGATAGGACGAATTTCTGTTTAAGGACACTGCTAATCGCAGGCCTCAATCTGTCGTTGCAATCTTACGATTATATACAAAACAATTTGTATTACGTTTATATTATTCCCAACAATCTTAAACATAAATTTCAAGATGGATCAATCGATTCTGAAATCACATGTTGAAAGACCTGAAAAGTTCAAAGGGTCTGATTGTCGTCGTTGGCAATAGAAGATGTTGTTTTATTTGACAACGTTGCATGTGTCAAATGTTCTCACGGATACTGAACCAACAGATCCGTATGTAGAGGGACAAAATGTTCCTACTAAGGCACAAATGGCAGACTATGAAAGGGCCGCCTCACTATGGAATCATAATGAATATAATTGCAGAAATTATCTTCTGAATGCTTTGGCTGATTCCCTGTATGATATTTATTCTTCCTTTACAAGTTCAAGGGAAATTTGGGAATCATTGGAAAAGAAATACAGGACTGAAGTTGCATGTTCCAAGAAGTTTGTTGTTGGAAAATTCTTGAACTTCAAGATGAATGATGCAAAGCCTGTTGTGAAACAAGTGGAAGAACTCCAAATCATAGTCCATGAATTGGAAGTAGAAGGCATGGGTATTAACTCTAACTTTCTTGTTGGTTCCATTATTGATAAATTACCCCCATCCTAGAAAATTTTTAAGTTATATCTTAAACATTTGACTGACGATATAAGTTTTGAGCAACTTGTTCTCAAAATTCGTGTTGAGGAAGATAACAGGATGCAGGAAAAGGCTGATGCAAATTCAATAGAACCAAATGCAAACATGGTTGGAGAAAGCTCTTCCAAATCAAAGAACCACCACAAAAATGATGGTGGTTCTGGACAGAATTCTTCCAAGGATAAAAAGAAGAATTACACCCAACAAAAGAACCACAACTGCAAGAAAGTTTATCATTGTTGGGTATGTAGGAAATCTGGGCATAAAGCCAAGGATTGTCGCCACAAGAAAGAACATGAAGGCGGAAATTCTGGAGGAAATTCCAACCAAGAAAACCATGTGGAATCTCCAACAGAATTTGCTGGAGTAATTGAAGCCTTCTTGACCACAAATGATGTTGATTGGTGGTTGGATACTGGTGCAACAAAGCACATATGCAACTCAAGAAAGATGTTTATATCTTACCAAAAGGTGAATGATACATAACCAATGTTTATGGGGAATGGAACTTCTTCAAAGATTGAAGGAAAAGGCAAAGTCATTTTGAAGTTGACTTCTGGAAAAGATCTTGTACTCTCTAACGTGTTGCATGTGCCTAACATCACCAAGAATCTGATTTCTGGCCCTATTTTTAGTAATAAGGGATTTAAACTTGTATTTGAATCAGATAAATTTGTAATCACCAAGGGTGGTGTGTATGTAGGAAAGGGTTACCTTAATCAGGGACTCTTTAAACTAAGTGTTGTAACTGATGACAATGTTATTAATAATAATAACGCGGGTACTAGCACCGCTTCTGTGTACATGATTGATCCTTCTTTCTTATGGCATTCTAGATTAGGCCATGTTAATTTTCGTTCCTTGCAAAGAATGATAAACTTAGGCATGTTGCCTAAATGCACAATGGATAAAATATCCAAGTGTGAGATATGTGTTGAATCTAAATACATAAGTCATTCACACAAATTTGTAGAAAAATCAAATGAAATACTTGGTTTAATCCATACAGATTTATGTGATTTCAAAGCAACACCATCAAGAGGAGGAAAGAATTATTATATTACTTTCATTGATGATTGCAGCAAATTTTGTTATGTGTACTTAATAAATACCAAAGATGAAGCCTTGAATATGTTTAAGACATATAAGGCAGAAGTTGAAAATCAACTAGACAAAAAGATCAAAATTCTAAGGTCTGATAGAGGAGGAGAATATGAATCCAATGACTTTGCTGAATTTTGTTCTACTTATGGTATTGTACACCAAACAACAGCCCCATATACCCCACAACAAAATGGCGTGGCTGAACGTAAGAATAGAACATTGAAGAACATGATTAATTTAATGTTAATTACTTCAGGGGCTCCTCATAGTCTATGGGGTGAAGCATGTCTTGCTGCAAATATAGTGTTGAATAAAATTCCTCGTAAGAAGAGTGGCAAATCTCCATATCAATTATGGAAAGGAAAGCAACCTTCTTATAAAAGGATGAAAGTGTGGGGTTGTTTGGCAAAGGTTCAAATACCTTTACCAAAGAGAACCAAACTTGGACAAAAAACAGTTGATTGTGTTTATCTCGTTCCAGCAAAGAATAGTGTTGCTTATAGGTTCCTGGTTTACAAATCCAATGTAGAGGACATAAGCAACAACACAATTATAGAATCTGCTGAAGTTGATTTCTTTGAGAATATCTTTCCTTATAAGGATAAAGAGAAACAAATCTCAAATCCAAGGAAAAGAGTATTAGATGATCATTTGTCTCAAGATCAAAGAGACAACAGTTCTAAGGTTCAACAAGATAATGATGAACCTAGAAGAAGTAAACGTGCAAAAGTCTCTAAAGACTTTGGACCTGATTATATGACCTATATTGTGAATGAAGAACCACAAACATATAAGGCTGCTATGGATTCATCAGAAGCACCTTATTGGAAAGAGGCTATTCAAAGCGAAATAGACTCAGTTGTGCATAATAATACATGGAATTGGTTGATCTACCTTCGGGACATAAACCAATAGGCCATAAGTGGATCTTCAAAAAGAAACTAAGACCTGATGGTACCATAGCAAAGTATAAGGCTCGTTTAGTAGCAAAAGGATACCGTCAAAAAGAAGGTCAAGATTTCTTCGACACTTATTCACCGGTTACAAGGATAACTCTATAAGAACGTTAATGGCTATAGCAGCAATTCACAACCTGATTATACATCAAATGGATGTGAAGACAACATTCTTAAACGGTGAATTAGATGAAGAAATCTATATGCAACAACCCGAGGGGTTTGTTGTCAAAGGTCAAGAGCATAAGGTATGTAAACTGGTTAAATCTCTTTACGGCCTTAAACAAGCTCCAAAGCAATGGCATGAGAAGTTTGATAACACTCTATTATCAAACGGCTATCAAATAAATGAATGTGATAAATGTGCCTGCAGAACCGTACAGGGGGGGGGGGTGAATACGGTTTCTTCGTCTTTTTAGATGTTTAAAAACTTTAAGCCAAAAAGAACACAAAGTGGTTGTACAATAATCCAACAACCACTAATACAACCAAGATATATAAAGCAAGTAAAGAACACAACGATATATACTGGTTCGGGATGGGGGGTTTATACCATCTGTACGTCCAGTTGCGAATCCGCGACTCCGATACTATTCACTAGTATAATCCTTTTGGTGGACTACAAACAATTACAATTCACTCCACCAATATTCACCAATATTGATGCTCACAAAGAAGAAGTTACTCCCCAACAGTATTCCGCCCTCGGAAACCACCCAAAAGAATCTCACGATTCGACTTTACCTAAGGGTCACCAAGACCACTACCAAGACTTCCCACCGGAAGTATCAAACCCCAACTAGATCCCCAATGATCTAGGCTTGGTCACCAAGACACAAGACTTCCCTTACAAACAATTGAATGAATAAAAGTTTGTTTTATCAACCAAGCCCTAACCTAACCTAGAGACTCGATTGTAATAGAAAGGGTATAAGAAAGAAGACCCTCGACACAATCACAAGAGTGGATTAGGTTCCTGTGATTCTTCCCTTGCAAGTAGATGTGTTCTTTCAAAGATGTTAGTATGAAAATCAAGAACACAAGATTAGAGATAGAGATTTGAGAGTGTTTAGAGAGAAAGAATCTAGAGAGAAAGAATAATGGCAAGAGGTGAGGAATACAACAGGCAAGGGTGGTATTTATAGGCCAAGAACCCAAACTTGGGAAAATTTATCGAGGCCGGCGCGTCACCCGCGCGTCAATGTGCGGGCAGCGCGCCAGGCGTTTGTAAGTTTTTCCCAAGTGTTGGGTGTTTGGATCTTATAAATACCTATCCTTGCTAAACCCCAAATTGTACTTCACACTAAACCTTAACATTAATCAATCTAAGGTTTGCCAACTCAAATAGCCAATTAGAAAATGTTTTGTGAAGTGTTTATAAAAAAACCAAATTACCAAGGGTATAAAGTGTGGATAGGGTAATTTGGAAGGGGTAGAAGTGTATCTCCTCACATGGCATAGAAAAGAGAGAAAGAATATGCCAAGGTATATTCCAATGCTTGGGGGGAAGAATGAGATGGAGGGTTGAGATTAGATGGTTTGAATTGAATGGCTAGGATCAAAGGGAGCCTCCCTTGGTTTTTCAAATTATTTGGCATGTGGGGAATATAGAGGGTATAGACGAGTTGATTTGAAATAGATGGCTAGGATCAAAGAAGCTTAGGTTTGGATTGAGAAGGGATATTCCAAAGGAATATGCTTTGCTTGAGGGGAAAAGGGAAATCAATGGTTGAGATGGTTTTGGTTTGAAATGGATGGTGAGGATCAAACACATGTGATGGAATGGAGAAGAAGAAATAATATGCTAGTGGAATATTCCAAATCATGGGGGGAAGAAATAAGATGGATGGTTGAGATGTGTTTGGTTTGAATTCAATGGTTGAGATCAAAGGAGCCATATTTGGGATTCAAATTAAATCCCATCTGTTGAAATTGGAAGGTTGAGATGTGTTGTAAGGGAATGGACGGTTGAGATGTAGTGTGTAAGGGAATATGTAAGAGTGTAAGAGAATATATGATTTGGATTTGATTGGATATGGTTGTATTTTTCTTTTGTAGAGATGAGATTAAGAAGGTGATTAAGACATAATCTAATTATCATTAAGAAGAAAAGGTTTAGACAATTAAGATTATAAGTTGAGAAAATCATAGGTTACTTATAAGTTCAAGTAACACAACGTCGAAAATCTATAGTTTCATATATCGTGACTTTCCACGACTCGACGTTCTCAACTAATACCTTGGTTCAAATAAGTTAAGTGCTTTGCCTTGATGTAAAGCATAACCCAAGTGGGAAAGGATGCGTTTACGCAAAGTGACCTTTGACTTAGTTTGACCAATAAGGGAGTAAACCCGTTACGTAATTAGAGAAGACGTGAGCACGGGATATGAGCATATGGATGCTTCAACACGATGTCTTTTGAAATATATAAGCTCCCTAAGTTTAGAAAAGCCTTGGCTAGAGGTGATAGTTAGAAAACATGAGTTGAGGTTTTCCCGTAAATAGGTGTTTTAAAAGTAGGATCTCTCAAGTCTCAAAACTCATTTCAAGTGTTCTCAATTAAGCACATAACATATTCATACCTGTATTGAAAGATGCACATTTGTCGGGTAAGGGGAAAGCCGACTTTCAAAATTCGCCCGGAACCATACAGTGTCCTGACACGTCACCCGCGAATTGACGCGCGTGCAGCGCGCCAGGAGCAGACATTGGCTCTGGCAATTTTGAGCTAACGTTTGTTATTTTATGTGTTTTGATGGTTTATTTGTCATCATTAAAACATAAAGAGATCTTGATCATGTTACCTCAACAATCACTGGTACAAAAAGTTCTATCAGTCATGCCCAAAATGCGTGACAATATGCATATAGTCACACACGTTTTTTTCGTCGCGTGTCACCAAAAGTCCCGCCACCGTAGGTGCCATATGGTGACGTTGTTGAGTTCGTGGCCTTTTCCATCGAAAAAGAGTGACCAAAACCCCGAATATGTGTGACAAATTATGCACATGTTTTGTTGGATTAGTCATTATCAGTGACCGTAAACACCTTATAGTCACACGAATATTTTTTGAGAGTAACTATTGTTTGTCCTTTGGCCACATAAATATATAACATATGTGACATTTGAGATGAGTCTTTCTAGTAAACGTGTATTATGTGTGACTATTTCCAGTCCTTTGGCCACATGAATATACAATAAGTGTGACGTTTGTGATGATTTAGTCACGCAATGGGTGTTGCTTTTTTGGAGTTAGTCACATACAATTTAAAACAAAGTGGCCAAAAGTGTTAATAAGTGTGACCATATGCTCTTTAAAGTGAACAAATGTGTATTTTGTGGGACTATTGATCATCCAATGGCCACATAAATTTTATATTTGTGTGGCTTTTGTATATTATACACAACGCATGTTTTTTGGTATTTAGTCCATACAATTAACAACAGTGGCCAAAGCGCTACATAAAAGTATGCTGATGACCATATGCTGTTTAAAAGTGAAGAATTGTATTTTGGCAAGTTATCATCATGGCCACTGAGTTTATGTTGTGTGGCTCTTTTGTTAATATTTGGTCAACAAGACCATCTTGTTTTCGATATTTAGTCACATACAATTAAAGCAAACAGTGGCAAAAGGGTTAATTAAGTGTGATCCATATGGCTTTTTAAAGTGACAAATGTGTATCTTTGTGGGATATTATTCCAATGCGCCACATGAAAGTTCCTATGATGGTGGCTTTGTAATATTAAGTCACAACGCATGTTTTTTTTTGGTTTTAGTCACATACGATTAAGCAAATAGTGGCATAAGTGTTTAATAAGTGGAGCCATAGCTCTTTCAAGTGAACATGTGTTTTTGGGCTGATTAAGTTCAACCAGGTCACATGAATTTTACTTTGTATGCATTCTCTATTTTTTGTTACACATTCGATTAACAAAGATTTGTGCCTATGAAGATGTTTCGCCAGTACCAATAAGTTTAGTACTGCTAGTACTCTTGGATGCTGCGCAGGTAACATGCCTGAATATATACAACAAAGTATTAATGAAACAAATTATATACAATTGTATTTCAAAGTGAATAAAGCTCGAAATGTATTTAAAGAACCAATATATGTTCACATGGTAATGTACGTATATAATCAAATTCTCAACTCCATAAGTTAAACCTGTTGATCTCCCGCTTTACTTGCTTTACAGTGTGTTTGTAGAAAAGAGAGTACGACATTGAGAGTGGCAGTAGAGGTTACATAAAGAGTATTTCAAAATTGAATAAATAGTTAGTATTTAAACTGAGTCCATTCTTGCCACCTGGTAACTTGCTTTTGCAATTTTCCATCTGAGTAATGGCAACTACAAATGCATCCCTATGACCCTTGTAGGCACAGTTTTTTGCTTTACCAGCAGACCTTTTTTTGATGCTCAGCGGTCACCTTATCTAGTTGAGTGAAGTACACTAAGTCTTTCAATCGCTTTCTTTCTGCTTCGAGGAAATTCAATACGTCAAGATATGTAACTCATACTTCACTCCTTTCATAACTCCTTTCCTTAACACAACTGTCAGCATCTAACATATACACGAATATCACCATTATCTAATGGCTTGTATCGAGATAATCTACATATATTTGTTTCATTGTCTAAGTTTGTCTTGCTATTCAAGGTAAGGTAAATATTGGAGACTCTTACCAACAGATCCCTTATTAATAAGTATTTAAGGAAGGTGCTTTCCTATTCTCGTAAAATTATATGGAGATTTGACAGCTTCAGTAACGAGGCTAGATTATACATCATCTATTAAACCTACTGTATATATAGCTATGATGCAGCGAGATAAAATATGCGTGAAGTGCAGGTCACATATCCTACTGACTTATAGTAGCCGCCTAAATGACTCTAATTATCAGCTATATCTGAGTATTTATCAGTCTATGTTTTTTCCAATGTTTTCTTATGTGATTACGTTCAAGCCACAGCTCTTTCGTACGCTGTTTGGGTTAGCTTATGGCTCTTATATGGTTACACTGAACCCGAGTCTAGAAACCAGATGTACACTATAACTGAGATCCATTTGTAAAATGTTATCTTCCTGTCTGAGTATCAGAACTGAGAAGTTTATGTGTTTGCGTTGATTGTCTAGTTTATTGTTCCTTTAATTCTTCTCTGCTATTTATTAATATCAATATTATCTATATAAATTTTCTTCTAAACTGAAAATACTTTACATTATAATTCTTTACTCCTTACTGATCAGTTTCTATGATTGATACAATAATGTGTATGATAAAAGTATCAATATTGTTTCTTCATTCGTATGTTTTAATATTTGTGACTTGACTTATGTATCTATTAGATTTATGTCCGACATATCTATTACTTGGAGTGCTATTTTTTTAGTATGCTTGTAGCAGTATATAGATATAACATGCTAATTGAATCATTCTTTGCAAGGAATCACGCAATAAAATAATTTTCTTACACTATGGCTAATCTGTGCCTAGAGATAAAGAACACAAGAAGATCAATTTCTGATTGTATTAACTGTTTCGTGTTTGTACAGAATCGTAGTGCTTGTTAACCCGCCGGGTAAAAATAATTATTTTATGAAATAACCATTGTCATCATTTATAACCCATAGTTTAAAAGTCTTGAACAAGGCTCCTGATTAATGTCGCGGTTCGTGACACCTATACACATATTCCACAATTCTTTTCCTACGGAATATCATCAACGCGCTTATATAACAATTGTTTCTATCTGATTCAATATATATCTGAGTCGTTGAACTCTATAAAGAGGAAGTTATGAAACCTAAGAAACGAGCATTCATAATGCTGTAAATATAAGATCTCCAACATGAAACAGTAATATATTAATTTTACATAATACATTTGTATGAGGCCAGATGAGAGTTAGTATAACAGAAATCTTTTCGTCCCTTTTTCGTATTTTTTGGTGGGTGTTGTT
>LBNU01006293.1:12033-37441 GCA_014162995.1 Artemisia annua | reverse complement strand
TAAAAATACAAAAATAATCATCCTCCACCCTTAGACCTTAATTAGAGTAGTCTTTAACCTAACGAACACTATTCCCTGTGAGAGAACGATCAATCCCCCGGTACTTGCCACTACACTATACTACATCGGTCAGGTACACTGCCTGGTGGGGATTGTAAGCCTCTTGAGATCCCTTGAGAGGTAAAACAAAGTGCGTAAGCAATCCCACGCGCATCATACGCCAAACCCATCACATATTTTGATGTTAAACCTAATACTTGTACTTATCATTCTTCTTCAAACCTTACTTTAACATTGTCAAGTTGCTTTAACCCATTAGAAATCATAAAGTTTCAACTTTTTTAAAAAGCCTGACAAGTCGTTTGCTAAACCTGCTTTCCTGAAATCTTGATCTACTTGCCTTTAGAAAAATCTCTAAGATTTGATCTTTTCACTTAAAATCTACAAAATTTATACTCCAAACAATTACTTTCTTTAAATACTTAAAAAAAACTAAACCTTGCTTTTCTTCTAAGTTATCGCCAAGATTTGATGTTCAAAATGACCGTGAGAGCTTCAAAAAGTGATTAATCAAACCCCCAAGAAACCAACAAACCCTTGAAGCTTCTTAGCAGTCATTATGATATTCACCAATGAACTATTAATCGCTAACCTTTTGAATCCTTTAAACCCTTTTGTCAAAACTCTTTTTAACTACAATCTTAATCTCTAAGTAAACCCTTGAAAGTGACTGTCTTGCATCTTAAGAAACCCTTGTGAAAACAAAACTTAAACTATAGCTTCCCTTTGATCGACCTAAGCTTTAGGCGGCTTATATGAACACAATGATACCAAACAATAATTGAAAAACGACACGAAAGCCAAATTTGTCCACCCAAGTTCGACATGTTGTATCTCTCTATTTGATGATCTGATGCAAGATCCCTCCTGTGTGAACCTATATCTAAGTATCTTAAACCAACAATTCAAATTTCATGTAAATCCAATGGTTTACGAACCTGCAATGTCAATTCTACCACAGCTTCGCAGAAACGGATGAACCCGGCACGGTTGATTCTTTTCTCTTGTTTTGGCTCTCCCCTCATTATGTGATTATTTCTTCTTGAATGGATAAAACCTCTAATAAACCTAAGCTTAGCGCAAAACTGATCAAATAATGCACAAGATAAGTCACACCTTAAGATCACAAGATAATTGACAAAATAATTAACAACATGCACAGAATATATACCCTCGAACCCCTTTATGAACAACTAATAAGATATTACATCAAGACAAGAAGAATGCATTAACTAGTATCCCTCTCACCTCTATTTATAAAGATGGGGGGTGTACAATCCTTATGGAATTAGAATTCCAAAGTATCGTTATACATAAACTAATTACCCTTTAACCCACTAAGAATTGTTAATATATTATAACAATTTTCACTTAACTAGTGTTGCTTAGTCTTTACTGATACTCAACATCATCGTCCAATATTAGTACCTCAAACCAGAGACCATCTTGTTAACCAGGTATTGTACCTTAGTAAATATCCAAGATAGCTTTCTTAGACCTCATTGACATTCTTTCTTGCTCATTTTTTAATAAGTAAACAACCATCTTGTAGCAACATGGGTGTTTGGTAATTGCTGCACCAATTACCATTCACCCATGATGATACATCAAAGGTAGTTTGGTAACTGCTGCACCAATTACTAAACTCTTTTTCTTTATTATTATGTCAACTTTATTTTTTTGTTGAACTATATGGGGAGAACTAAAAGACATTCAACACCAAGTCAAAGGCGGAACCATCTCCTGCAAGACGGATAAAAAAAAATCTTAGATGAAGTCGTTCAGAGCAGAAATCGTGGCCATAGAGTGGGTATGGGTAGGAGGTTACTGGGTACAGGCTCAAGTTCTAGGAGCTCACAAGTGGGCCCAGGTAATCATACCCAGGTAGAAGTTGCTGCGATGATGAGGCAAATTGAGTTGAAACAAGAGAGGTTGAGAAAACAAGCCAAGGAGTAAGCAAAAGCATTTGCAAGTCAAGTAAACGCATTCAAAGACTTTTTGGATTTCTACAACCGTCAACAACCAGGCACTTCTTCACAGTATACCGTTCCCGAAATATACACTTCCCAAGTGTTTCCCCGCCCTAGTTACTCCTCCCGACCTTGGTTGTTACCGCCCGCCCTTCGATCCCGAAAGTAGTAGCCAGATTGTGCGTGGTGATTTAGATGGTGATTGTGATGGTACCAGTGATTTAGATGGTGATGGTGATTTGATGATGTTGATGAACAATAGCTAGGGATATAGTATGTGATTCGTATTTGTTTTGACATCCTTTTGTTATTTGCATTATCGTATTCGTGTTTAACTAGATTGTATCATTATATTTCGAATATTATGTCTTCGTTTGGTTGTTTTGGAATGAATAAATTGACAAATGAATTTTATATCATAGTTTTGGGTCATTTACAGGATTGGTTTTGGTAAATTTGTTTTGAAAAAAAATCAGGCAAAAAATTGGAATAGTAGCAACTTCTTGCTATTTTTAAGCATTTGTAAAATCTTGCTTCTTACTATTTTTTTAAGAAAAATAGATGCCGTTTAAAAAAGCGCAAATCTTAGTCTTATAGCAAGAATGTTACATATTCTCTTGTATTTAAGGCTCGTCATTATGGTCGACCAAACCAAGGGTCGTTCTACACATGGTAGACGCATCCCTCCTACGAGTAGACCATAAGGACGCGCCCTCCACCCCTTTCTCTTTGTGATGTTTGATCTCCTAGTTGACCCAACCCAAAAGCAAATACAAACATACCCAAAGGATCTTTTGACCTTTGGGAAGGGTTTATTTCAAAAGAAATAATAAAAAATTAATTAATTAATTAAAACATAATTTTTCACTTATAAATACCACATTTTCTTTCCCTTTTTTAACACTTTCACTTCTACAACTATTCTCCAACTAAAAAAAATATCTCACGAAACTCTAAAACCAAAACGCCAAAAATCCAACGACAACAAAACGTTCCAACAACAAACGTCCCCAATTTTCAGTTAATCGGGCACTCACCGCCTAAAATTTTTCGACAGCAAGCGGAATTTGAGAGACTAAAGATTGCACAAGAGAACAAAATTAGAATAACACAGTCATGCACAAAAGCAACAACAACTTGATCTTCAACGTCAAATGTTTGAATTTAAACAACAAAACAAGAGGGACAAAATCATCATGTACTACAATGAACCCTATGACCATTTAACCGAGAAAAAACTAGAGGCAGTGTTGGCGATTTAAGAAGAAAATAGCTCGGGAATATGGTTTAGACTATTAGTTAAAGTTTTTAATTTTTATTGTAATGTTTTTTATTCAATTTAAATTATTATGTAGTGTTTTTTATTTGTTTTGAATTATGTAATGTTTTTACTTATTTATGAAATTTTAATTAAAAAAAAAAGTTGAGTCACCGGTAAGTATGCCATTAGGAGTAAACAAAATTCTGACATCTTAAGTATATATGAAGTTGCGAAAATCATGATGAGGGTTTGGTGAAGATTAAATCGTGATTCGAAAACTTCAATACCCTAAACATATCAACAAATCAGAACTAATTTTTATTTTTATTTTAGTTGTTATATATTAGTAGTAACTTAAACATACATTAGGGGCTTAAGTGTACTTTGTAATTAGATTAGGTGTTTGTAGGACCTTAGATCTAACTAAAATCACTAATCTTTGATAGATACTAGAGAGTAGTATGTGTAATCTAGAGAGAGAAAGTAGAGAGATAAAGAGAAGAGGATTCCATTAGAAAAACACACACTTACACACTCAAGCACCACTTCCAAATGAGGTGGAAAGTGCCTTTTATACTTCCATCATAAGAATGGATGGGCTTTCTTTGGGCTTGGGCTTGGACTTGGTTTACATGGAATATTACAAGGCTTTTATAACATAACTCTTAACATATTAGATTACCAAGTCCATAGCCCAATATTCTTAACTAATAATTATTCTAACAAACGACACAAAGTATTTAACTATGAGAATGACCATCACCTTTCTATATTTCTTAAATGCTAAAAATCTCCCTCTAAGGGGTGGTCATTCGAATGATGCTCCACGTGATTAGGTATTTGTCTTCTTTGTCTTTGAACTTTGTGTGTCGTTATAGAATACTCTTTAGTCTTTGTTCTTTCATGCTTTGTGATCTTTGATAAACGACTTTTCTTTGTTCTTTGTTGTTGTTGTGGAGTTATCTGCCTTTCGTCACTTCTTTGTCTTAGGAGGTTATACGCCTTTCCAACATGCTCATACGTCTTTAGTCTTTAAGATACATACATTTGTTATTCCCGTTCTTTCACTTTGATCTTTGCCTCTTTACTTTGTAGATTCTTTCACATAACGTAGAATCTTTCTTTGACCTCTTCTTTGCATCGATCTTTGGTGAGAACTTTTCTTTGACTTCGATATGTATGTATGAGCATGTGGAAAGTGGTGTTAGGATGGTGGTTGTTCCTTCATAAAATAGTTAGCAATAAAGCATCCGGTACTTACAGGTTCGGAATTAGAGATCGTCAATAGCATAATGTGAAGACTCCTTCTAACCCTTACCAAGGTCGTTCCCATATCGGATGCCCTCGAGAGAGCTTACAAGATCTACCTAAGTAAATTAACAAGTGGTTGAGTCGCTGAAGATCACCCCACGACTGTAGACCGTTTTGGAACCACCGAGAACACTAAGCGTAACCCACAAGAGATTACCGAAGTGACCTGCTGTCAGGGCTGTTTGATTTGACCCTGGCAGGAGTTTCCATTCAATAATTGAGAATCACATTAGTGAATCCTCTCATAAATGTTCTGGCAGATTGCTAAGATCTGCGTAGGACTCTAAAATTTACATCTAGCGTCCTTAATGTTGAACAACCAGTGTAGAAGTATCGTGTATTCCTATGAGATTTTTTGATGAATCTCGGGGCTCTAGACTCAATAAGTGCACATTTAGTCGTCGGACGCATGGAGCATAGGGCCTCCTTTTCAATATCAACACATCTCGGAGTGAGAGGTCGATAGATTATGCAAAGTTCTCCGTGAGAATGAAACAAGTATCTTTTGAGAGATACCCGGGTGGCTAGATAGTTAAGTGCAGTGCGTCACTGGGTCCATGACGTCTTGTCTTCAATACCGGTGTCACCTTAGCAACAACCAGTAGCATATGCATTGAACCCGGTGTCTGCCCTAAGGTTGAACATATGGAGGGCTATTTCTTTTCACCATTTTCATTACTTTTCTTTTAATTCTTCAACCCCTTCTTTCTCCTTTCTCATTTACTCCTTTTTTCAATCACACCTAAGGACTTCTAATTCTACTCTATTGGAATTGTCCTTGGGTAGATCCCTCCGGCTCTGGCGGATCATAGGACGGTTTTTCCTAACCTTAGTCACCTTATAACTTCATGACTATCCTATTGTTGCCATTAAACCAAACATTTGAAAATCTTCTCAAAGTGTTTATGATAATGAAACATTTTTGTTAACACTTTGAGAGTTTTGATTTCATTTGAGGGACTCCCCCTTCACATGTGCTCATGTATTATTTCGGAAATTTGCACATGCGGGATGAGTAAGCACTTTTTGAATTGATCCATTCTTAATAGACATATACCCGAGGGATACGTTTACGTTGCTTAGATAAAGGGATCCATTATCAGCTTTTAGGTGATAACTAGCCCTAATAACTAACTTGAAGATGTTAACATTCCTTAGTAAGGAAGTTAGACCCGTCAAAGTATACATCTAAGAAGAGTTTCTCGAAACGGTACTTTCGACTTGGATTAATCCTTTCGAATACTAACTTTTGTGTTTCGTCAATTCGAGGGTTAAATCTGAGTCGAGCTCTTTCGAGATTCTGCCATAATCTTTAAACATTTTTTATCACAATATAATCACGTCTTCTCCCCCTCAAAAATAGCATATCATGATATTTTTTATATCAAATGATTAGTAGCAAAGGCTTTTGGAGAGATAGACAGATTTGTTTTTGCATTAAATCGGAACATTTTTCTTATGATTTTTATACTCCCCCTTAAAGAAAGCATATTTTTAAACATAGAGTTTAAAATCAATTTTAAGGGTTTGGAGGGAGTTATCTTTTTGAAATGCGAGTTATGTACTGAAATTTACACAAGTCTTTTTCTGAAAACGAGTTTTTGGTTGAAATCTTTTCGTTTGTTTATACTCGAACTTTTTGAAAAAGATTTCATTTATGAACGTTCGAGTCCTGATCTGAAATAATCAGAAGTCATCATTGAAGTCCGGGTTTCATACTGAAGTATACGAAAGCCATATTTTTGAGAAAATGAGAGAAACGACATGTTTTAGAAAACATTTTAGTGAACTCCCGCTCAAGCATATGTACATATCCGTGTCATTTTTGAATAACATTTCTAGAAATGTACATAATATCGATTATACGAGAGACATGTCGTGAGAAGAATATTTTTTGGATTTGTTGGATTTTATATTGTTTTTGTATTATTGAAAATTTTCTATTTTTGTTTTTAGTTTTTGTTGGTTTTTTAAATTTTGTATTTGGTTTTTGTTTTATAATAGAAATGGAAAATCAAAAATAGAAGATTGAAAGAATGATTTTATAGAATTTACAGAATTTGAACCCTCTGATGAATTGGGTTCTGAGATAGTTGAAGCACCTGCAACCAAAGACGAAGAGGTTTCACAAATAACAGTGTTAGAAGTATATGTTTCCTCACATTGAGGGTGTTCGCTATTAACGGTTGTAGTGGTTTCTACTTCCTTATCCTGAAGATTTACACTATTACTTGTTTTGGTTCAACTAACAAAAATCTTTCCTGTGGGAATCCATCTAAGACCAACTACTTTAAAAACTTTTCCCCTAGGAATCCACCTAAGGTAAGATCTAGGCGTAGTTTTCTTATCAGATGCAGCGGAAGTCTTAGTTTTTGAAAAACTACATCCTGTAGTTGTCCAACTATTAGGTTTCTTATCTTTTTTTCTTGTTCTCAACGGGGGGTGTCTTAGTGGATTGTGTCCTGGCACTTGATTATCCTTTCTTGAGAAATTGTGCAATACATGCATCATGATTAGTTGAAAAAACACATTTTTGACATGTAGGACAGACAAATTCAACATTCTTGTTTAACACAGCAACTTTAACTTTGTCACTACAGTCTTTTGAAAATTGGTTTTTGTACGAGAAAGACTCAAAATTTCTAGTGTTGTTTTCTACGTGCATGGCATTTTCTTTTTCGCAACTACTCTTAGATGCAGGCCAATCCCTATTCTTTTGTTGATTGTTCCTAGGTAATGNACATGTAGGACAGACAAATTCAACATTCTTGTTTAACACAGCAACTTTAACTTTGTCACTACAGTCTTTTGAAAATTGGTTTTTGTACGAGAAAGACTCAAAATTTCTAGTGTTGTTTTCTACGTGCATGGCATTTTCTTTTTCGCAACTACTCTTAGATGCAGGCCAATCCCTATTCTTTTGTTGATTGTTCCTATGTAATGGTTACTACTACTATTAGTGCTTTGGAATGTTGTAGAATTCATCACACTAGGTTTTGTACCTAAAGTTCCGTCTTTTCGAATTTGTGCCTTTTTCTTAGCTTCTTTTAGATGGTGATTGTGGACTAAGTCATTAGAACCAACAGATTCCTTAATGGTTTTTGGGGTCACATTCGGTGTACTATTCCTAGAAGTAAGCACATTTGTGTTTTGTTCAACAACATTTGCATTTTCAACAATCTTTTCAATTTCTTTTTGCTTGGGCAAAGGTTGTGGAGTGACTGATTTTGTCAAATCCTTTTTCTCATCGACTTTTGGAGCAAACCGGTAAATTGACATTTTTGGTTTTTCAACCGTTTTTGAAGCATTTAGTTTCTTCGAGGTCGATGGTTTTGCAAACTTAGTATCCACACCCTTCCCTTTTACACTTTCTAGCTGAACCCTCAAAAGATCATTTTGCTCTTTCATATTCTGAAGGTATGCTCATATGACAATTTGTCATACTTGCATTCTTCGCTTTTCCGATCAAGTTGTTTAAAATATGACACATTTTCTTTTTCAAGTTTAATAAGAGCATTTTCATATTTTGAAACAATTGCGGAGGTCTCAGCTCGCAGTCTTTCATCGTCTTCAACAGAATATGTTTGTAAAATAATAGATATAATATCGGTAGACATAACTGCTTCTAAGAGAGAATCGTTTAAACTTTCCAAAACATTTATCTACTCAAAAGATTCATTTGCCTTATTTATCAGAGATTAGTGGTCCTTGACAAATTCGGCTATTTCTTTCAAAAACGCTTGTTCAAAATGAATTACTCTAGCATTAATGACGTTGATTTGAGGAGCAAATTCACTTTCAAGAATCTTTTTTAGCTGTAAATGAACCGTAGAATTCCAGTTAATCTCATTTAGTTTCGTTTTAAATTCTAAAGTCATTTGAAGTTGCCCAATTCTGGTTTTGAGATCATCAAGATATCCTCTGGCAGCACTTGTGTTAAAAGTGTTGTTTAAAGACATCTGTTCTATTTTTGAAAGAGATTTGGAAACAACTACGTCTTTAGAAACATGTTTTGAAATTCCTGGGCTTTTGGAAAGGTTTTTGGAAAGCTCATATGCTTGTTTTTGTGGAACAAAAGTAATTCCAGAAAGTTTGTTCAGTTTGTTGTAATCAATTGGTTTCAAATCTGGATTCTTTTGTTTCATTCTGTTTTGACTCTCTTTAGCAAGTTCTATTGTATCCACATAATCACGAACAATAGGAGGATCATGCTTAGTAAACAAAACATTTCCATTATACAAAGTATTCTGTTCTTCCTGAGCTTTCTTGAGATTACAAGGAGTTTTGTTCCCTAGAGCCATTTTGTGTTTTGTATGGTAAATCGGATCAGTTTGATTAGTAATCATGTGAATTGTTTGACTCGAATGACCCGTTTTAACCAACAAGTTTTCTAGTTTTGCTATCATATGTTCTGACTCTATGATTTATTCCAAAAGTTTTTCTTTCTTTGCAAAGTCCTTTTTCAACTCATCACTTTCTTTTTCAAGATTGGTATAAGCTGATTTTTGTTTTGAAAGCTGGTTTGTTAGATCAGAAATTTCCTGTTTTAAAGAGTTAATGGTTTTTGTTGAACTAATTTGAAAAGAATCAAATTTGCTTTGCAATTCCCTATCTTTAACAAGTAACTTTTTATAACCAATTTCAAATTCTGACTCTCGTTTTGCATCAATTTGAAAACTTTTTTCATTTTCCTTGTATCTCTCAAGCTTAGTGGTCAATTTATGATTCGCGGCCTTAACTTCGCGATTGACCTTTTTTACTTTTTCAATTTCAATACTACAATTGTTCAATAATGATTCGAATAAAGCACGTGTTTCCTCATGATTCTCAACATGCTGCGAAACGGGGCCTCCACTATGATTCATATCGGGAGTTGCCGAATAAATATTGCTACAACTCGGCGTGTCCAGATATGTATCATAAGTGTGTGCTAGATTCTTAGAAAGCTATTCCTCATGAGGGGACATATCAAATATATCATTATTGTTGCATGTATTGCAGGATGGTACCTCGGATACTGCATTGGTGTCATAAACAGGAGGTGTGTCAGAATCTGTGTCATACTTAGCCTCCTGAAGATTTGCCATAAAGATGCAGTTCGTATTCACATCCTCTCGATCTTTCATTTCATCCATAAGAGCCATGAAATCATTCTCCTCAGCATTCAACTAGAATCCTGCCTCTTCCTTTTGTGCAAGCATCAATGCTTTCTGTAGATATACAGTNTCCTGAAGATTTGCCATAAAGATGCAGTTCGTATTCACATCCTCTCGATCTTTCATTTC
Organism: Artemisia annua; assembly: GCA_014162995.1. Lineage (NCBI taxonomy): Eukaryota > Viridiplantae > Streptophyta > Magnoliopsida > Asterales > Asteraceae > Artemisia > Artemisia annua. The sequence continues at coordinate 27,554 of LBNU01006293.1, read as the reverse complement.
ATCCATAAGAGCCATGAAATCATTCTCCTCAGCATTCAACTAGAATCCTGCCTCTTCCTTTTGTGCAAGCATCAATGCTTTCTGTAGATATACAGTATCTTTCTTTTTCGGCTTAGTAGGACAGTTTCTTGCCATATGACCTACACCTTGACAGTTGAAACACTTAACCAAATTTCCCTGATTTACATTCATATTCCCATAATTCCCACCAACTGGAGCTGCAACATTTCCAATCTGATTACCCACTGCCTGATTTCCACTACTAGAAATCATGCCAGTACCAACGGCCGATATTCGTTGGTAAACACCCTAATTTGGTTGGTAAAAGGTGTTACCAACGACTTTACCAACAAACCAAGGTTGTGGGAAAAAGGCTTGTCGCTAAATTAAAAATACCAACCACATTCTTTATTCGTTGATAAATTACCAACGAATACCGATGTTGTTGCTAAATTTCACAAACATGTCAAGTGGTTGGTAAATATAAAATACCCACAAACTATTTTCGGTTGGTAATATTAAAAATTGCATCAATAAGAGTTGTTGGTAATTTCTCAAATATAGCAACGACACTAGATTGCTTTCGACTTGTTGCTAAAATGAATTTTACCAACAATATAAATTGTTGCTAAGCTAATAGTATTCCAAGTACCTGAACAGAGACGTTGTGCCCTCTTTGTCCAAACATGCTTGGCCCATTTTGGATCTACTGGTTCGTCATACATATAACGATCCTACAGTTAAAACGAAACATTTTTACTATATATACATATATTTAGTGATTAAAGATACTTAACAATAGAAAGACTGAATAAATGTGATAACCTGAAAGCATTTGTACAAGTGTTCAACTAGTGTTTTTATCAAGTTTGTGCCACTCGGTTTCTTTACCATAAAAGTTTCCCTTGAAATCTTTAGAAATCATTCTCAGCACCTCTGGTTCCAAGTAGCTACACAAATTACAGCACGTGTGATAACTATTTACATGTGTCTCCGACTGAAAATAACAATTACATATATGATACTTACTTAAGACCATAAATGTGTATCACTTTTCGCTCAGACGCAACTGTTGGGATGTTTTTGTTTAGGTATGCTCCCCTAGGTGCTCTTGGTTCTCTTGTTTGTTAAGGTGAGTCTTGATCTATAAAAACATGTGATAAACATTAACTAAATAGGTATCAGAATTAAGAAATAACATATAATTGATAACATCTAACATAATCAAATGTGCACAAGATAAACTACCAATTAGGGGTTACATTTACTCAATTAGGGGTTAACTAATTATTGCTATTTGTTGCGCTTGTTCTGCCAACACAAATGGATCATTGCCACCAAGTTTTGACTTTGAATTGACATCTACTAGGCCATGTTTACCATCGACCGTGATACCTTTTTCATTATCGTACCAATGACATAGAACCAAAGTAACTCTATTGATTCCAACATAATGCGATTGTTCAACATTAAGTAGAATGCAAAGGTCACGAACCACTATATATATCATAAAAACTATATAAACATGTAACCACATAATCAGACTAACAAAACAAATTTTAAGCTTGTAAATAAGAGACCTACTAAGGGGGTGTTTGTTTCGGCTTATATAGTGGGCTTATGGCTTATGTGGTTTTCGGCTTATTTTTCATAAGCTCACTTTTTGTGGCTTATTTTCAAACTTTTCGACTTATATAAGTTTATCATGTCATAGTAAGCTTATATAAGCCGAAAAATTTCAAAATAAGCCACAAAAAGTGAGCTTATGAAAGATAAGCCAAAAACTACATAAGCAATAAGCTCACTTTATAAGCCGAAACAAACACCCCCTAACAAATTGTAAACATGTCACACGTTCTGCACAATTAAGAAATTTTCAATTGCAAATGAAACACAAAACAAATGAAAGCTTTAATAAAGAAGAAACCATACGAGCATAAAACAAATGAAACACAAAACCATACGAACATCATATATAAAGCTTTAATAAAGAAAAAAAAATAGAAGCGCATATAGTATAAACTAGTGATTAATTGAATGAAAAGTTCACAAAATTAAAAAGAAAACAAACCAACCTTAATTTCTTTTGATGACAATGATTCAAAGTGTTCCATCGGCTGCAATGAAAATCGAATTTTAGATCTAAAATTTTGAGGAGGTTAGGCGGGGAGGCTGCAAAGAGAGAGAAGAAAAGTGAGTACAAGGTTTGTTAGGTCAAGTGTTTTAGGGGGAAACTTTTTTGTGGGTATGGAGGGAACTTTAGAAAATTTTGATTTTGGGAGGGAGGGAAATTTTACTTTGATAAAACTAAATATTTGAAGCAATTACAAAAGTTTATAAATTTATTGAGCAAAAGAAAATAAATGATAAATGATGAATGGAAAAACTAGAGTTATGCAAATAGAATATTAACATGTTAGAAAATGACGAAATAAGAAAAATCTAACAAATCATGTGTCAAACTAATGTTTTGAAAACCGGGTTTTTTATCGATCTGGTCGAGTCATCAGGTCACCTATTCGACCACCGGATCAACCAAGTTTTCTATTAAAAAACAATAATTTTTTTTCAACCGGGTAAATCAGGTTTTTTATATAAAAAAATTAAAAAAAAAAAAAAAAAAAAAAAAAAAAAAAAAAAACAAAACAAAAAACAAAACCCGGTCGGGTTTCGATAACCGGGTTGACCTGGGTCACTTAAAACCCGGCGGGCCTAACTGGTTAACCCGGTTTTTTTACCCTTTTTGTAGGCGCGTCGGGTTCGACCCGGGTTTCTAAATTTTGCATGAAACTAATTAAGAGTTGCATTTTTCAAGATAAAGAAGTAGACATGTCACTTTGACTCGATTAAATAACTACGTCACGTGGTTCTACATACATTTCGATTTACAAATTCATGTATACGATTAACTATCGCAACTTATGCACAAAACAATCGTGTGATGTTTGATTTTTAAATTCTTAATTTTCGTGCTAAGAGGAGTTGCGTTAGGCCGGCATAGAAGTATGGATTTTAGCTCGTTGGGTTAACGACATGTTTATTTTTATTTGTGAAGTTAAACGGACATTATTTAGACATGAATTGATTAGATAAACTTAGTTTATACTTTGTAATCAACTAAAAGGGAACAACACTTGATGTGTCGTGAATAGTATAGTATATATCCAAGCAATTTCTCAACGAATAAGAAATTACCCGGGTCGTGTCCGTGCGAAGGTTAAATGGAATCTCGTTAATCGTGATTTGAGAAACCGTGTTTGTGAAAAGTGAAAAAGTGAAAATATTGAAATTGAAATTCAAATAGTGATAAAGAATGGCTAATAATGCACAAAGTACAAACTATATATGCACAATGATCTAAAAACTAAAAACGGAAATTCAAACGCGAATTTAAAACGTAACGTACAAAATAAAACGCGACTTTTATTGAAAAAATGATCCTAAAATTGTGAAACAATTTTCTAAAAATCTTAAACAACAAAAAAGAATTTTTAGAAAAAGAAAAATCTTTTTTTGACTTTTTATTTATTTAAAATGAATTAAAAACTATTTTTGTATTTTTAGTTAATAAAAGAAATTCTAACTAATTATAAAATGAAAAATTTATTCTACAAATTTATTTTCTAAAAATCTTATTAAACTGAAAATGAAATTTTAAAAATAAAATCAGAAAATATTGTTTTTCTTTTTGTGATTTAATTTCTATTTAAAAATGATTTAATATTCTAAATTCTATTAAAAATGAAAAGAAATAGTAAAGCAAATCAATTGATTCTGAAATTTTTATGAAAATTCTAAAATAATATTCTAAAGCTACTGTAGAAAAAAAATTTTAAAATAAGCCAGAAGTGCTTATTTGAGCTTATTGCAGCTTATTGCAAGTGCTTATTAATAAGCACTTGCAACTAAACTTGATGAAATTGTTACAGAATGTTCAATAAACTATATTAAGCAACCTAGAACTCAAATTGGACCATGATTCATTCAGATACAAGCAATTTAGCCACAAACAAGATCAATTAAGCACTAATAAGCAATGAAATAAGCACATAAAGTATCCAGAAGGCACATGACTGAGTAACAAGCATAAACACACTAAATGACACTCAAAACAAGAATTGAATCCAGATCTTACAAGCTAAATCTATCAGATGTATTTTATCATGAAAATACAGCAAACAAACAATTAAGTCCTACTTTGCAGCAAGAAATAAGCACTCTAATAAGCTCTAATGTAAAGTATTATGGGGGCAAAAGTTAAACTACCTAGGAGACAATACAAAAATGCTAAAAGCCCTAAATTCTAACTACCAATTGAACTCCAATTTGATGCAAGTACAGGTGGTGAAAAACTGGTAAATAGAATACTACAGCAGATTCTTTTGACTTTTCTTTTGCAATGAAACTTTGACTAAATCTAATTTCAATGGATCAAAACTATCAATAGGTGTCAAATGAACATGTGTAAGCATCAAATTCACTAATTCAAACACAATATGCATCAAATGAACAGGAATGCATGAACAGATTACAAAACTAGCAGGTAGGAATGAAATCCTAAGCTACTTTTGACTTTTTATAAAGAAACTACCTAACTCATGCAATAACTAATCTATATGAACCTAGAGGAGACTACTAGCACAGAAATGGTAACAAAATGACAACTAAAACCTCAAGTGAATAGCATATCCAAACACCCCTATAATGACAGAATAAGCTACAACTAGCAGATGTAACACATTAACCATCAAAACTAAGATCAATATAGATTCCAAAATCATATGAAAGGCAGAAGCAACAACAAAAATGAACATCTAACAACAGCAATGGACATCAACAGATCCACCACAATCATGCAGTAAATGAAACAGAAACATTAAGTATGCTCAAACATAACTACAATGGATCTAATAAGCATCAAATTAGCTTAACTATGTAGGTTTAAACAATGAACAAGTAAACACTAAGATAAAATCTAAAACGAGCAGCAAGTTCAAATCAGTAGTAAACATTGAAGGATGAACTTACAAATCAAATCCCTAACTGAAATAGGGAGATAACCAAATCCAAGCCTATCTTTTAGATAGGCTAATCATCACCACTGATCCAACATATCTCACCATCACTTCCATGTTCTGTCTCGTTGACTTTCGTCGACTAGGATCCTATCAATCAATTTGAAACAAAGACCTTGAAATTGTTCACTACAAGCTTTTATTGAGCTTGAATGAGCTTATGAAATATTAAAGATAGCTAGAAACAGATTTATGAAAACAATAAAGTGCTTGAGAATTTAAATGAAAATGAAATCTAAAATTTTATTGAAAACTGAAAATGAGTACAATTATGAAAGTTTAGAGAAATACAATAAGCTGGAACTAAAAATTACACTAAATCTTTTATACTAACCTACTCCTAATCCTAACATCTAACTAACAACTCCTAACTAGTCAAATTGTGAATGACGAGGGCTTCTTATATAGCTGTGCTAAATTGTGAATGACACTCGTTCCAAATCCTGTGCTCGTGTTGTCGGTTTCGGCTTGTTTTTTGTCCTTTTCTCAAATATCCTTACCTGCACATTTACAAACACAAAAACACATGTATTTGGCATATTTGGTCGGGTTTCTGGTCGTTTTGGTCCGATATTTAGGTATAAAGGTATGTGTAAATTAACACATATCAACACTACCCAATGGTCTAGGTTGGTCTACGTTCTAGACATCTGGGGACAAGAATGACATGATAAGACGAAAAGTGTACCGCTTTTCGGGGGTCATTTAAGCCCTAAATCGTATTTATTTGATCAATTATTGCCCTAAATCGTTCCTTTTGTATTGTAGTTATTTGGGTTAGTTGACTAGCAACTAATTCCGTCCACTCCTTCAAACCCGAGATTTTTACTTGCTTTCCTAAAAATATAAAAAAAAAATACAAAAAGACTCTTCCCTCACCCTTAGACCTTTTAGAGTATTTTTTCAATCCTAACGACACTATTCCCCTAGAGAACGATCAATCCCCCGATACTTGCCACTACACTATACTACATCGGTCAAGTACACTGCCTGGTGGGGATTGCAAGCTTCTCAAGATCCCTTGAGAAGTAAAACCTTTTTGCGAGGGTGCAATCTCACGCATCATGACACGTGTTGTGTCATCCTTGGTCATGTCATGTTTATGGGATGACCCATGTATAATATCATGTATGAGTGTATTGTTCGCAACATTACCTATGCTCATATGAGGTAGTGGCATGTGGTTTCCGTTGTAACAACCCTAGCCTGGATTATTGGGCGGGTCATGGCCTAAATATGTTTATCAGGTCTGATTGTGTTTGTGTTTGGCCTGTAAAGCCATTTCTCAGGCAGGTTAGGCGGGCCTTAGCCTCGGTGGGCTTGTCTTAGGCCTATTTCAAGTGTATGGTCTTTAGCCAGTTGGGTTGAAGCTCTCATAAGCTATCAGTATGTATTTTATGTCATTTATCTTTCTATATAAAAGAAATAATGGATTTATAAGAGTCCACTTAAACTCGATGTATCTTATGGTAATATGGCCTGATTTGGCTACATGCTTAGCTTATAGCAGGCTTATACTTTAATTCAAATCAATTGCTTTATCTGTTTATACTTTTAAGTGTGCATATGCCATTATTCCTATGATCTCAACCTCGTTGTTCACGGAAGTGATAAGGACAACAATCCCTACAATCGAAATGAATGTCATTCCATCTTGAGTAACCTACTAGGCTAGCTTTCAATTGTTCACACTTACTCACTAGCTAATAAGCTCTACACTAGTCGTAGTACAGTACTACTAAAACGTCGGGATCAATCAATAGGGAAATAAGATATCTATAAAACGATAATTAAACAAAGAAAACAAGGATCAATACATTAATAACCTATATAACTAGGCCAACAATTAAAGTGTTTAGCTACTCATGTGGTAAAGTACATCAGACATAACATATAAAATCATGGATGGATTAAACATTAAGTTTAATACAATGTACTTGATGAATGACTAATAACAATCATGAATTGAAGTTAATTCTCCTTCGAAATATGGTTAATCGTCATCTGAGAGTTGTGTGAAGTGGAATGACAAAATCAGTTGAATTAGGACTTGTATTTATAGTCTCGACTCTGCTACGGCGTAACCATAAGTGAAGAGTTACACCGTAGCCTCCTTAATGCACGAATCATTCACAAGATGTAGCAAAGTTACGGAGTAACAAAAGGTATGAGTTACGTTGTAATCGTCTCATTAATTAAATCTTCCGTAGTTGCGACGTAACCACAACGGCCTTGTTATAGTGTAGTTGTGACATCAGCAAAGTTCTTTTCGAATCTCAATGCAAGTTATGGCGCAGCTCTAGCGAGGTTGCTATATCGTAATGTTTGATGACTAGACTTGGTCTCTTTTAGCAGCAAAAGGATTACAACATAGCCCTTACGACCCAACTACGCCGTAATGTATGTCTGGTCCAGCATGTTTTGTATTTTCTTCAAATCAACCTTCCATTTCCGCGTCTTTTCATTCCAATGCTCAAGTTTTACCTAATAACGAAATATGAAGCAATTAAGTACATATTCATATAAAAGCATAGCAAATACGAGCATTATATAAACGAATTTGACACAGTAAAATATATAAAACATTTGATGTTATCACTATACAAAATTTTGTTGGTAAACTAAGCGGAAATTTTCCCTCCATGTGTAAATAATAGTTCCAACAAATTTTGCAACAAAATTTCCTTTAGTCAAGTGAATTTGATTATAAAAATATTTATTGTTGGTAAAGTTGTTGGTAAATGCACTTTTCGCCAACGAGAAATAAGTTGTGGGTAAAAATTGTTGGTAAATTTATTCACCAACGAGTTCATGTCGTTGATATTATTGTTTTCTGATTTTACCAACAAATTATTGAGAAAAAGTCGTTGGTAAAATTAGCGGGAACTTTCCCGCCAAATATCAACTATGTTCCAACGGATTTAGCAACAATTATGTCGTTGGTAAACTATAAAATATGTTTTTCTTATCTTCGTTGGTAAAGTCGTTGGTAAAGTAATAATTTACCAACGAATCGATGATTGTTGGTAAAATTTGGTTGGTGCTGGCATGATTTCTAGTAGTGAACATTCTGACCCCACTGATTTCCAACAAACTGACCCATCTGATTCCCTGCATACTGACCCATCTGATTCCCTGCATAATGACCCAACTAATTCTGCATATTCTGATTACCCATGTGAAATCCAGTAGCATATCCTTGCTGATTCCCCATAACTTCAACCATTTGGCCTCCGTTACCCATATTGAAACTCGGCTGAGCGATCTGCCTGTTGCAAGTGTTCGATGAAATCCTTTAGTTGTTGTTGGTTGGTGTTGAATAGCTTCCTTGGAATGCCTTTGTCAGAAAAGCAAATGCTCGTGTCAAAGCTGCAGTAGATTCATCGTTGTCAGTGAACTCTGGTTCTTGGAATTGTGGATATGGTTGTCGTTGTGGAATAACTTGTTGTTCTTGTGGGTAGAATTGTTGTTGTGGGATTACAGCAGTTTGATGTTGTGGATTGTATTGTTGTTGCATGTAGGTGTGAGTGGAAGATGATGATGGTTGATGTTGTATGTTAACTGGTATAGGTGTTGGTGTTTGAGCAATGAGTGCGAGAGGATCATGTTTTTTAGCTAGTAATTCAGCCCTTACTTCATTTGCCTCAACTTGATTCTGCTTCAAGAAGTTATACAACTGATCATAGGTAACTTCATGCAAGTTCTTTGTCTGATAAACGATAGTGATGTATCTTCCCCATTCTGGTTGTAACTCATTCAGAAAATTGGTGTTGTTAGCAATATTTGTTTGTGAGAGATTGTGCCTGGATAAGTCATTCATGATCTTACAGAACCTGAGATAATACGACTCTATGGATTCACCAGGAATTGAAGTAAACTTGCGTAGTTCCTTGAGTAATTGAGTTTCCATTTCCTGTTTCCCGATGTCTGTACCGTACATTAACCTTTTGACTCTTTCCCAAACTGCATGAGCGCTTTCTTCACTATCCACAGTTGCATAAGTCATTTCAGGTAGACCAAGAACAACGAGATGAAATGCCTGATCATCAGCTGCAATTTGTTGTCTGTCTTCCTCAGTGTAGTCAGTCTCAGTCTGATCTCTGTAGAAAGGTTGTACTGGGGGGTTCCATTAGGATCATCAGGGTCTAGTATTTGTCGTGGTTTGAAGGGTCCTTCCAAAATGGATTTAACAAGGAGTTTTCCATTTGGTTTGCTCTTAAGATAGCATAACATTCGACTAGCCCATTGTGAGGAACCATCCTTTGACAACATGGGAGGTCGGTTTTCGGCACCGGCTGCATGAATATCTTGTTGAGTTGCCATTGATTGAAGGTATAAGTGATAAAGTTGATCTTGGATCTTTGAAGATAACAAAGGTTGTTGTAGTAGATTAGATTTTTTGGTGAAAGACCAAGTATAAGATCTCGTGAGAAATGCTTACTTGAAGAATCCTTACTCACAGAAGAAAGTAAATCCTTACTTAAAGACCTTACTCGGAGAAGCTTGAAAGTTACTTGAAATTCCTTACTTGAGAGGCTTACTTGAAAGGCTTACTTGAAAGTCTTACTTGAAAAGCTTACTTGAAAGGCTTACTTGAAAATCTTACTTGAAAGTCTTACTTGAAAAACTTACTTGAAAGGCTTACTTGAAAAGCTTACTTGAAAGTCTTACTTAAAAAGCTTACTTGAAAGGCTTACTTGAAAAGCTTACTTGATAAGTTAATTTCAAGGAAGTATAGTTTCCCCTTAGAAGTAGACAATAAAAAATCCTTACTAGATAAACTATAAGGAGGTTTAGCTTACTCGCTAAAGGCTAACTCGCCAAACAAGTCTTACTCGAAATACCTTACTTGGTAAACCTTACCTGGTAACCTTACTCGAACCTTACTTGATAACCTTACTTGTTAACCTTACTCGGTAAAGTTACTCGAAATCCTTACTTGGTAAACCTTACTTGATAACCTTACTCGGTAAAGTTACTCGAAATCCTTACTTGGTAAACCTTACTTGATAACTTACTCGGTAGACTTACTCGAAATCCTTACTTGGTAAACCCTTACTCGGAATTTCTTACTTGGTAACCTTACTCGAAAGAAACCTTCCTTACTCGATAAACTAGATTCCTTACTCGAAAAAGTACAATTCTAACTCGAAAAAGGACAATGCTAACTCGATAAAACACGTAAAACAGCCCACGAATCTACTTTTTTCACCCAAATCGAATCTAAAACAACCTAAAATTATCCCTTGGCGATTGATACCACTTGTAGGATCTTAGATCTAACTAAAATCACTAATCTTTGATGGATACTAGAGAGTAGTATGTGTAATCTAGAGAGAGAAAGTAGAGAGATAAAGAGAAGAGAATTCCATTAGAAAAACACACACTTACACACTTAATCACCACTTCCAAATGAGGTGGAAAGTGCCTTTTATACTTCTATCATAAGGATGGATGGGCTTTCTTTGGACTTGGGCTTGGACTTGGTTTACATGGAATATTACAAGGCTTTTATAACATAACTCCTAACATATTAGATTACCAAGTCCATAGCCCAATATTCTTAACTAATAATTATTCTAACAAACGACACAAAGTATTTAACTATGAAATTGACCATCACTTTTCTATATTTCTTAAATGCTAACAGTGTTAGACATAAACTAGGATTAGGTAGCTTGGAGTGCAAGGCAAGCTAAGGTTTCTACCCCTCATCTCTATAAATAGAGATGCGGGGGATGCTAGTTAATTCATTCTTCTTCCTCGTTGTAATAGCTTTATTAGGTTTTTAATAAAGGTTTGGTACGAGGGTATATCGTGTGCAATATTCTTGTCGGTTCTTTGTAGTATATCTTGTCTCTCGTGTTCGCTACTTGTGCTCGATACAACTCGTGATCTAGCGTTCCACGATCGAACTTCGGGTTTGTTGTCGAGGTATTTATCCAACAAGTGGTATCAAGATCCGCGGTTATTGTGGTCATCGAAGTTCGAGTGCTAGATCGAGGTTTCAAGTTGGTTTTAAGGCTCGAGCAAAGAAAAAGATTTTGGGTTTTGAATCGGAGGTAGCAGGTTGATCGAGAGTAGTAGAAGAAGGGAGGTGGATTATTTGTTTTTATATTATCCCACGTGAAGATTCACTAGAAAGTAACGTAGGAGCTATTAAAACAAAGGTGAAGTAATATTGTATTATATTCTATCTCACATATAGAATACTACAAAGTTGGCAAGGTTTGGTGTGGTCTTTTTAGTTAAAAAAAGATCTATAATTTTAACATTTTTGGTTATTAAAAAACGACTTCAAACTGGTTCAAGGTTTATGATCGGTTAAAGTTTGGAGGTATTCTTGTTGCGTATTAGTTTTCTTGTAGTTCAAGTTTCGATCGTGGTTAGCTTGGGTTTCAAGTTTACGATCGGGTTTGCTTGTTTGAAATCGAGGGTTTAGGTTTATTCTAATTAATTCGATTTGCAAGAAAGGTTTTTAGCAACAAGGGGAATATTGCACACGGCTTGTGAGGCTTGTCGGTAAAGTTGGTTAATAAACAACTTGACAAGGTTTTTAGCAAGGTATAAGAAGAATGACTAGTTCTATAACTAGGTTTGACATCAAGAAATTCGATGGGAAGAATGACTTCGGGTTATGGCAAATAAAGATGCGTGCTTTAATGGTANNTAGCAACAAGGGGAATATTGCACACGGCTTGTGAGGCTTGTCGGTAAAGTTGGTTAATAAACAACTTGACAAGGTTTTTAGCAAGGTATAAGAAGAATGACTAGTTCTATAACTAGGTTTGACATCAAGAAATTCGATGGGAAGAATGACTTCGGGTTATGGCAAATAAAGATGCGTGCTTTAATGGTATAGTTGGGATGTGATGTTGCATTAGAGACATTATCCGTGGACATGAAAGTAGGTGAAAAGGCTGCTTTAATGAAGAAGGCATACAATACCTTGATTCCATGCTTGGGAGACCGGGTTTTACGGGAAGTTACCAAAGAAGCATCTGCTGCAGGAATTTGGACAAAGTTGACTAGTCTGTATATGACTAAGTCCTTAGCAAACAGATTGTATCTGAAGAAGAAGTCATACACATACTATATGAGTCCAGGTACGAAACTGGGCGATCATACTTGGCGAATATTGATATCGAGATTGAGGATGAAGATCAGGCACTTATGTTACTTACGTCGTTGCCATCGTCTTACGAAAACTTTGTAGAAACATTGTTGTATGGGAGGGAATCCTTGACAATGGAGGATGTTCTGGCGACTCTGAATTCAAGGGAATTAAAGAAAAGAACTGAAGGCACAAAGGAAGAAACTGGTGATGGGTTATACGTAAGGGGAAGGTCAGATCATTCAAGGAAAGCTCATTCTGGTGGAACTTCGCGGTTTAAGTCAATGGGTGGAACTGGTAAACTCAAGTGCTTCATATGTCATTCAGAGGGTCATCTGAAGAGAGACTGTCTAATGAAGAAGTCAAGTGGGTTCGTCAAGAGGGGTAAGCATGATCAGGATTCTGATTCTTCTGATGACGAGGGTAACGCCTACTTTGGAGAAGCCTTAATGGTATTCAGGAATGATGAGATGGCTGAATTGGTAATGGATTCAGGTGGGTCTTATCATATGACACCTAGGAGGGATTTCTTGTATGACTTCAAGGATATTGATGGTGGTTTGGTTCAGTTAGGTGATAACAGGACATGCACTATCAAAGGGACAGGAAAAGTGAAGATACAGTTAAATGATGGTTCAACTTTATACTGGAAGATGTCAGGTATGTTCCAGGGTTAAGAAAAAGTTTGATTTCATTGGGTACTCTTGAAAAAGAGGGTTATACTGTGAAGATGCAGATGGGCAGAGTCAAGGTGATCAAAGGTTGTCGGATTATGATGACTGGGATCAGGAAAGAGAACTGTGTGTATACTCTTGAAGCAAAAGTGACGACTTTTGGTGTACAAAAGCATGGAGGTTCAAAACAAGTTGGATTCAAGCAACTTGGTCGTAAACAAGTTTGGTTCAAACAACTTGGTCATAAACAAGTTCGGTTCAAACAACTTGGTCCTGGTTTTAAAACAGGAGTCCGTGGAGTACGGGTTGATAAACGTGTTTGGTTTGAGGTGGAACTGTAGGGAGCTCAGGGAAATCGTGAAGCTGAGGTTGTTCAGGTTAGTAACGATGATGCTGAAGTGGCTTAAAGAATGTTGGAGGACAAGCAACTTGAAGAAAAGACAAACACGGACTGCTAGGTAAAGGAGCAGGAAAAGGTACACCTTGGTATAAAGGTGGGGGCGGACATTGCGGTAACCGGAATACCTAGTCAAGAGGGTGCAGAGGGTAATGTTGCTGAAAAGAAGAAAGTGAATGAGTTTATGGAAGCTAATCTTGGAAAATTACTAAAGTACAATGCCTAGTCGACAAGGTGGTCCCCAGTCCGAGGTTCCAGCACGAGGAAAAGGTGCTGAGTATCGGTTATGTTTAAGTGTTACTCCTAAGGTGGAAACTGTTATATATTAGTAGTAACTTAAACATAGATTAGGGGCTTAAGTGTACTTTGTAATTAGATTAGGTGTTAGACATAAACTAGGATTAGGTAGCTTAGAGTGCAAGGCAAACTAAGGTTTCAACCCCTCATCTCTATAAATAGAGATGAGGGGGATGCTAGTTAATTCATTCTTCTTCCTCGTTGTAATAGCTTTATTACATTTTTAATAAATGTTTGGTATGAGGGTATATCGTGTGCAATATTCTTGTCGGTTATTTGTAGTATATCTTGTCTCTCGTGTTTGCTACTTGTGCTCGATACAACTCGCGATCTAGCGTTCCGCGATCGAACTTCGGGTTTGTCGTCGCGGTATTTATCCAACATTATTTTTTATTATTTTCTTTTATGGAGTACATTACTAGCACTAAAAAAAAAAAATAATAAATAAATAAATAAATAAAATAATAATAAATAAATAAATAAAAAAAAAAAAAAAAAGGTTGATCTAAAATCAGCACCAGATTTGGCATTAAGTCATACATAAGTACTCGTGTATTAACACGTAGATATGACTGAAATTCTCAATAATAATTGACGTTAACATTTCTCTAAAGTTCATTCAGTTCTTAGCTCATGTATATTTGTACGTGTTGAACTCGTCTTAACCAACCGTAAAGGTGCAAGAAAATATGAACGAATAATTTCTACATAATTACTACTAGTATATAAACCTATCTTATTCACCAGAATAAAAGTAATTGTATTCTATGCATCTGGACTTGAGTTAACTCATCTTAACCACCCGTAAAGGTGTGAGAACTCCATAACCACCATATCCTTGACTCATTTGTTCTCCTCCGTTGCCTGCTCTCCGTCGGCTAGGACTAAAAAGACTACATGGCGTGTATCCAAATCCGCACCCATTGGGCACTATATCTTTAGCCTCCATCTCTGCCACCACTTTATAGAAAAGATCCAATTCACATGGAAGCAATATGGGGCCGGGTGTATTGTACCCGTACTCGATTTCAGAGTCTTCTAAAAGCATTTGAAATAATGGATGGTTAACATGTTTCATTTTCACTGCAAACCTTTGCTTCTCCGGTCCAACATACACTGGGAAAAACCCTTCTGGAGCCACCTTCTTCGTGCCGGATCTAGGGATGGATCGGCACCGTTTCCATGTCTTTATTAGAAAGTTTTTCTTACCTGAAACACCCTTCGTTGGTGACTCCATGAAAAGGGTATTTTAGAATGTGGGTGATGGCAAAATAAATAAGGGTTTAAATGTGGACAGGTTAGTGTGTGATATAAGAAAAGTGGTTTTGTGTTTTGTTTGTGATGTTTTTGGATTTGAGGATAAAGCATGAAGATTCACTTGCATGCTTTATATAGTACAAATTTTCAAATATAAAATTATGGATTAACTGAATCTAGGTTATCTGACCAAGTGGGTATGACAAAGTCTTTGAGATGAGAATTGAACTAGGTAGTAACTACAAGATTTTATCAGCCCACCAAGGATAAACTTTTCATTTAATTTACAAATGTGTTTGACTATTGGGATATGGTGGGAGCATTATTTTTGGGCCTAATTCCCTAAATGCCTCGACGGTACAACCCCTTGTATCCCATTCATCAAAAAAAAAAAAAAAAAAAAAAAAAAAAAAAAAAAAAAAAAAAAAAAAAAAACCTAAAAATAAAAAACGAATCACAAAGGAAAAACCCTAAACAAACCCAACGACCAGGTGGTCACTTGATCAGAAGTCGACCCTCATGGAGCCAACCCTAATCGACAGAACAAGGATCAAACCAAACGCGAAACCCTAGAGTACTAATCGAATCCCTTACAAATCAACCTACATACGATCGTTTCTAAGAAGAGGAGATCGGAATAGGATCACAAGAAGGAAGGATCGATTAAAGTTTAGGGTGTAGGGGAATCGCCAGAGGGGATCGGTTTT
>LBNU01006291.1:0-12534 GCA_014162995.1 Artemisia annua | reverse complement strand
AAAATCGGCGGTATAATCTATAATAAGATATAATGCTTGTGGAATGAATGTTTTTGCAGAATTCCTGGAGATTATAAGTTAGAGAATTAACAAAACTTTTTATGATTCCGGAAGAAAAACAAAACTTTTAAAAATTTCAGAAAATTACTGCCTGACGCCGTCAGGTTGTAAGGCCTGACGCCGTCAGAAATGATCTGACAGAATTCTCATGTTAAGTTTCCGGAAAATTTCTGGAAAAACTATACCTTACTTCCTGGAATTCCTGCAAAAGCATCATTATGACTCGATACAAGCATTTGACTCAAACAAGTACTAATATGTATGTTAATTTATATTGTTATGATTCATGTTCATTCGTTCTTATAAACCGATTTAGATTCCCCTTACACTTATCTTTTGCAAAATACCTTTATATGTAGTTAAGACGAAGTTAAAAACAAAATAAAGCATTTTCACAAGTTAGTTTTTTGAAGCATGAATCAATAACAAGAAAAATAACATACATACGGAAGCAAATAGAATCAAACAAACAATCAAATAAACATAAAGCAAATAAAGCTTGGGTTGCCTCCCAAGAAGCGCTTTTCTTTATTAACGAGTCTTATAGCTAGACTCAAAGTCACCATACATTACGTGACTCCATCTCGCATTATGACGTAGTTCTGATAGATATAATCCTTGTTGTCCGGACGATGATGTCTCAATCGTTCGACACTTGCAGTCACTTCACCTCCTCCTTTGCTGATCAAGCTAACAATCCCATCTTGATGTAGGCTTTTAATTGTGAATGGTCCGTACCACCAAGGACTTAGTTCATCGGCAGGTGCTTTTGTTTCTAAATGCCTTAGGAGCACCGAGTCCCCTTTTGTAAATTCTACGTGGCCATCGACCTGCTCATCAACTTCCACAAAATTCTTCTTTTCATACATACCTTCTCCTATCTCATTTTCTTTGTAATTCTTAATCCTAGCCTCCCATGCAAGGATCTTCTCTCCAACATTACCACGGATGTAACACCCCCAAAATTTGGTACAGCGGAAGACTCATCAAGCTTTCGAGGTGTTACGGGGATTGGTATCCAACACAAGTCATAAAAGAACGAGATAAAGTAAACATGAGTAAAAACACAACCAAACGGGGTTTTAAAGTTTACATTCATCCCAAATTCATCCAAAGTAAGGCCCAAAAGAAATAAAAGTAGGTCCGCAAATACATATCAGAGTTTTAGAAAAATAGATCCTTAAACCGCATTGCCAAGCCAAGCCTCCAATCCAAGCATCCAAATCATTACTTAATTACCTGAGAAAACGTGCTAAAAGTCAGCTTTCGCTGGTGAGATCATAGGTTTATATTCATAATCAAATCAAGTGGACATATACGCAAAACGCTTGCTAGCTAGACTAGGCCTTACGGATAACTTCCGCGTATCAAAGCCCTATAGGGGCACCCTATAGCCGACAAAATCTCATAGGGCCTATAGGTAACCAATCCTCACAAATAACTTCCGCATATCAAAACCCTATAGGGGCACCCTATAGATAACAACATTCCATAGGGCCTATAGGTAGCCAATCTCACAAATAACCTCCATATATCAAAACCCTATAGGGGCACCCTATAGATAACAACATTCCATAGGGCCTATAGGTAGCCAATCTCACAAATAACCTCCGCATATCAAAGCCCTATAGGGGCACCCTATAGATAACAACATCCCATAGGGCCTATAGGTAGCCAAATCTCACAAATAACCTCTATATATATATATATCAAGTCCTATAGGTGATCACACTATGGCTGCTCCATCTAACCATATCTAGTCCACACGCGATGGTTCACTATATGACTAGGGTTGATGTAATTCATCTAACCAATCTAGTCCACACGCGATGGTTCACTATGTGACTAAGGTTGATGCAATATCCTAGTTCCATAAGCATAGCAAGTTTTGAGAAAAACAAAAGCGATAATAGTCCACATAAAATAATTTGCACGTTTCTCACCCCAAGTATTGAAAAAAAAGTTCAAGAGTAAAACAAAGTTCAAGAGTAAAAGTGGGGCTATGACTCACCTCAAGTCCAGATATCAGCACAAAGAAATCGGTAGTGGTAAGATGTATCACAACTCAAAAGACAGCAACTACGGACTCGGCACTTCCTAACAATATAAACTCGTTTCAGGATTATTTCCTCAAAATCAACTATTCCCAATCCCGAACGTATTCCTTTTTACTTTCCAAAAATCTATTTCTCTTGTTATTCACGTATTAGTTTGGTGTTTGGTATCCATGCGGGTGGAGGGTCGACACAACTCAACCAAGAAATCACAACCAAAAGATATAATAGTAACAACCTACGGGTCTAATATTAGTCCAATATATCATTTAAATAAATCATCGAAGTTTATCAAATCCGTCGACTTGATACCCTTCCATAATTTATTTACCTAATATATTATTCCAAGATCATACCCAAAACCTAAATCACATAACACATAGAGTCCTACATGGTAAGTTTTTGAGTTTAATAAGTGATATAAATAGGTTCCCGAAATCTATCGAATTCGTCAACTCGATAAACTTCACAAAAATATTTATTAACTTATTATTCCCAAACTCCTACCACGACCTAAGGCGTCGTAGGATATAATATCCGATAATAACCCCTTCGATATAACTAAATAAGTCTTATTTAATCCGTCGACTAAACAAGTTAAATAGTTATATAGATTGGGTGTATTGACGTTAAATATCCGTGACTAGCACCAATAGTCAACAAGAAATAGAATGGTCGAACTTGGATTTAAGTGCCCTCAAATATCTTATAACTCGCAAGATCTCGTTTTATTTCCCAA
The DNA here is from genome assembly GCA_014162995.1 of Artemisia annua. Taxonomy (NCBI): domain Eukaryota; kingdom Viridiplantae; phylum Streptophyta; class Magnoliopsida; order Asterales; family Asteraceae; genus Artemisia; species Artemisia annua. The sequence goes on along the minus strand of LBNU01006291.1, from coordinate 9,681 downwards.
CACTCATTATACTTTGTAAAACAATTCCCTTTCAACTTGATCATTTCATTTATACGATAAAAGTATAATAAGGTTTCCGACGATATTATACTAAGTTATTAGTCTAATATTTGTCGTTAACATTATTATTTTGTTCTCGTGATTTCTTATTTATTATATACACATTCACATATATATATATATATATACCCACGTTTACACGTTTATATTTATATATATATAAATGAATGTTTATATCGATATATAAGTTATTACGAGTTTTATAATTTGTTCGAGTTATAAAATATATGAGTCACAAGTCCGAGTCATCACTTCTCGGTACATTGTCCAAATCCAAATGTTAAGGCGGTTGTCGAAATCAACCATTGACTAGAAAGCCAAGGTGACCTCGACGTCGCTCAAAGTTCACAAGTCCGAATATCTCATCATCAAGAATCAAAATAATCCCCGTCACAATCCAAATCAATCCACTCAAACAAACTACAACAACCGGGTCCGACTACGGTACCCAACTAACCTATCTCCGTCACACTAATGCCGTATCCAACATCCTTATTACTCCTTTCGGTCACAAACGAAACAACAATAACAACATAACAACAATAACATAACCACGAGAAATACCACAAAGACCTCAAGGTTACCAAGACTACGGGTCGACCTACCAAGTCAAACCCGAGTCACGGTTTTACCACGGGTTGCGTAGGTCCCACTCGAGACTTCTATAGTCTCGGCTTGCTCAATGGAGCTCGAACCAAGACCAAACCGACCCCTTGGGTCGTCGGCCATGAACCAAACAACAACAATAACCATCCCAAACATCCACAAATAAAAAACCAAGTACCAACTATCATCTAGAAACCAAAATATCTCGAAAATGGCTCAAGCCGAGAGCAAAAGCTCTCGGTTACTACTCGACCCATCAAGAAAACAAGAAACCCGGATACCAAACGAGTTTTTTATCATCAAAAGTCATTTCCCATTAGTTTAAAACGTAACCCAACAATAAAAATCCGTATATACACGGATTGGAGCTCGAACCGAGGCACACGAGGTAAACTCGTGGCCACTCACCTTCAAAACGACTTCAAGAACGAGTTTCTTCAAAAACCCAACAAGTATAAATGAAAATGGTGGTGTTTAGGTAGCGGTGGTGATGAGAACGAGGGGTTAGGGTCGTTTGGGTCGCGCGTGATGTATACCAAAAGATAGATCTTGAAAAGATGATTAAGGTGGTGGTGTTTGTTTAGTGGTGTAGGCGGCGGTGTGGCGATGGTTGCCGGAAAAAGTAGTAGGCGGCTAGGGTTTTTAGAGAGAGGGGATGAGAGAGATGGGAGAGATGATGATGATGTGTTTGTGGGTGTGTGTGTTTTGGCCGGTTATAACCCACAAGGATGATTTTTATTTTTTTTATTTTTTGAAATCATTTAGTAATAATAATAATAATTATTATTATTAGTGGAAGGGGGCGGCTAGTTATAAAACACAAGGACCCTTTGCGTAAACTTTTCAAAACATCTCGATACCCTCATCCCGGGCTCGTTCCCAATATTACAAATCTCACGACACGATCAAAAATAACATATATAGCTAAACCGCAAATTCAAAACGTTTAAATTTTTGTTAGGTTATCCTAGTGCCGGAGTCAACGTAGTGCCACGAGTGCGTGATTTATTAAATTGCAACATAGATTTCCAATTCAAAATGATAAATTTCAAATTCGATTCCACATTAACTCCAAACATCGTCAATCACAAAATAAATTCCATGCTCGTCACGAATAAAATTTTAATATAGAATTATAAATGAACTTTAACGTAATGCGGTTTTTCAAAATAACTCCCTAATTTGCCAGTTGTCACATCCTCCCCGCCTTAGAAGAAACCCGTCCCGGGTTTCTCTCAGAACAATCCATCTACGAAGTGAAAAGCTTCTGATATCTCTTTCGAAACTCATCCTCACGTTCCCACGTAAATTCCGGTCCGTGACGGGAAGTCCAACGAACCTTGATGAGTGGAATGCGACTTCGCTTGAGTCGCTTAATCTCTCGATCCAAAATCTCAATCGGTTCTTCCACGAAGTTCAATCTCTCATCAACTCGAATATCTTTCATCGGTACCACCGGTGTTTCATCAGAAAGGCATTTCTTCAAATTACTCACATGAAATACATCGTGAACCTTACTCAATTCCTGTGGTAACTCCAACCGATAAGCTATGGGCCCAATTCTTTCCAAAATAAGAAACGGTCCAATGTAGCGGGGGTTAAGTTTCCCACGTTTCCTGAAACGTATCACTCCTTTCCAAGGCGAGACTTTCAGCATCACTTTGCCTCCAACCTGGAACTCTAGGGGTTTACGTCTCTGATCGGCGTAACTTTTCTGCCTATCTCTAGCTGCTTGTAATCGGTCACGAATCTGAGTCACTTTCTCAGTAGTCTCCAATATAAGCTCGGGGCCTGTAAGTTGGCTATCTCCATCCTCAGCCCAACCAATAGGCGAACGGCATTTACGACCATATAAGGCTTCNAACGTATCACTCCTTTCCAAGGCGAGACTTTCAGCATCACTTTGCCTCCAACCTGGAACTCTAGGGGTTTACGTCTCTGATCGGCGTAACTTTTCTGCCTATCTCTAGCTGCTTGTAATCGGTCACGAATCTGAGTCACTTTCTCAGTAGTCTCCAATATAAGCTCGGGGCCTGTAAGTTGGCTATCTCCATCCTCAGCCCAACCAATAGGCGAACGGCATTTACGACCATATAAGGCTTCGAATGGTGCAGCCTTAAGACTTGTGTGGTAGCTATTGTTATAGGAGAATTCCGCAAGGGGTAGATCTCCCAGCCTTTACCAAAGTCTATTATGCATGCACGTAACATATCCTCTAAAGTCTGAATAGTTCTCTCACTTTGACCATCGGTTTGGGGATGATATGCAGTACTCATATCAAGTCTTGTCCCCAAAGCGGTTTGGAGTGATCGCCACAAAGCTGACGTGAAACGGCTGTCGCGATCAGAAATAATCGATATCGGAACACCATGATGAGAAATAATTTCTTTCACATACAACCTCGCAAGCTTGTCGACACTATCATCTTCACTAATTGCCAGGAAATGAGCAGACTTAGTCAAACGATCCACAATTACCCAGATAGCGTCACAACCGCTAGCCGTCTTTGGTAATTTGGTAATAAAATCCATCGTAATCCGTTCCCACTTCCAAACCAGAAGTTCTGGCTGCGTCAATAATCCTGACGGTCTCTGATGTTCTGCTTTAACCTTCGAACATGTCAAACACTTGCTAACGTATAATGCTATATCTGCCTTCATGTTTGGCCACCAATATAACTTTTTCAGATCCTGGTACATCTTGTCAGATCCAGGATGGATAGAATATCTTGACTTATGCGACTTATGCATAATCAACTCGCGAATTCCTCCATACAATGGTATTTCTTTCGTAGATTAAACTTTTATTTCTTTCAAAGCTTTTATTAGTTTCATGTTTTCAAATTTAGTTAAACTTATTTCATTTCTAGTTGAACTTTATTTCACTTAACTTTTATGCAAATCTTTTGTAGTTTAAACTAAACAAAATCACATCTTTTAAACCATTCATCTCACATAACTCACGACTTGAGTAACTTGATCAATTTCAACCCTCGTTGGGACATCGACCCGTGGTTCTTGCTTCACCGCTTGGTAAACCGCGATCACTCAACCTGTTTCTACTCCTATGTCTGCTCGTGTGTCAACAGACTTTGGTGAACCATATACACGATTTCCAAGTCCTACAGATCTTGGTAATCACCAACCCAAAGCTGGCATCTTCACTTCCTCTTCCTATGATAGTGACTTTGAACCTAATGTGACCAATCTTGACAAAACCATTGATGTTAACCCCAATGCAACAAAAAGGATTCACACTACTCATCCAATGGAGAATATAATAGGAGATCCTAAAGATCCTGTTCAAACTAGAAGCACTTTGAAAAAGACAAAGTATGGAGAAGTTGCTTTTATGTCTTATGTTTCCCAGCAGCAGAGAGACAATCATACAGACTTTCAACATTGTCTGGTTGCTTGTTTTCTCTCCCAAATGGAACCAACCAGTGTTCCACAAGCCCTTGCAGATAATAGTTGGCTTGAGGCAATGCAAGAGGAAATGCAACAATTCAAGCATCAGCAGGTTTGGATATTGGTTCCTTTACCAGATGGGAAGTATGCTATTGGGACAAAATGGATCTTGAAGAACAAAAGAGATGCAAGAGGTATAGTTGTCAAAAACAAGGCAAGATTGGTGGCTCAGGGGTTCAGGCAAGAAGAGGGAATAGATTATGATGAAGTTTTTGCACCTGTTGCTAGAGTTGAGGCCATAAGAATTTTCTTGGCCTATGCATCTTACAAAGGATTTACTGTATATCAGATGGATGTCAAAGGTGCATTCTTGTATGGTGAGATTGAAGAAGAAGTTTATGTCACTCAACCCAAAGGTTTTGAAGATCCAGATCACCCTGAATATGTTTATAAGGTGGTCAAAGCTCTTTATGGCTTACATCAGGCACCAAGGGCATGGTATGCTAGGCTCTCAAAGTTTCTACTGAAGCATGGCTACAGGAGAGGTGCCATTGACAAAACACTCTTTCTAAAGAAGGATTCAAGGGATATTATACTTGTGCAAGTTTATGTGGATGACATTATCTTTGGATCCACCAAAGAAGCTTGGTGCAGGGAATTTGAAGACTTAATGAAGGGTGAATTTCAGATGAGTGCCATGGGGGAGCTTACTTTCTTCTTGGGTCTACAGGTTCAGCAGAAACCAGATGGCATATTTATCCATCAGGAGAAATATGTGAGAGACATTTTGACAAAGTTTGGTATGGAAAGTGTCAGAACTGCCACTACACCCTATGAAGCTCCTAAACCAAAGAACAACATTGAATCAGATCCAGCTGTGAATGTTCACCTATACAGATCTATGATTGGTTCTTTGATGTATTTGACAGCTTCTAGGCCTGACATTACATTTGCTGTGAGTGCTTGTTCAAGGCATCAAGTTACTCCACTTACTTCTCACTTGAATGCAGTCAAAAAGATCTTCAAGTACCTTAAAGGCCAGCCTTTTCTAGGTCTTTGGTACCCAAGAGAGTCCCCTTTCAAGTTGGAAGCTTATAGTGATAGTGACTATGCTGGTGCAAATTTGGATAGAAGGTCCACAACTGGAGGTTGCCAATTTCTAGGGAGAAGATTGATTTCTTGGCAATGCAAGAAACAAACCATTGTGGCTACCTCATCTACTGAAGCAGAGTATGTTGCTGCTGCCAATTGTTGTGGGCAGGTACTTTGGATACAAAATCAGTTGCTAGATTATGGGTTTAATTTCATGAACACCACAATCTTTATTGATAATCAAAGTACCATATGCATTGTTAAAAATCCAGTTTTTCACAATAGAACAAAGCATATTGAGATAAGACACCACTTTATAAGAGATGCATATGAAAAACATTTGATAAATGTGGTTAAAATTCACACAGATAAAAATGTGGCAGATTTATTGACTAAAGCTTTTGAAGGACCTAGGTTTCAACACTTAGTGGTCCACATTGGGATGGTTAACCCTTGAATGCAATGTTTAAAGGGAGGCATAAGCCTAAGGGGAGGCATATGCCTCAGGGGAGGATTGAATGTTGTTGTAAAATCTTGTATAATATTAGATTTCTAACACTAACCATCTAATGTGTGTAATAGCATATTAGTTTGTATATTTGGTTTGCTACTTTGTGTTTCTTTTGCAGAATACAGTTTTGTGTAGTTGGTGATACTTGCAGATCATGAATTGGCTGTTTGGAACAATGAACTGTAAGCTACTGATGGTTGCTACTGAAGCAGTGATGGTTTCTGCTGACATTGTTTCTGCTGAAGTTGTTACAATTGCTTCTCATGGTTTCTACTGAAGTGGAACAAATGTGTCATACATTATTTCTACTGAAGTAAACTACAAACAAGTACAACAAACGATATATTCAAGAGTGATTCATTCATTCAAGAACAGTGTTACAGCTTACAAACAAGTTCAAAAGCAAAGCCTATTCTATTACATATTCAACTACACTATGTCTAACTAGTCCATCATCAGTGCCAAAAGTGGTAGATATGCATGTCCAGTACGATGAAGAAGCTGAAGATGAAAATGGAAAGATGGATTGATGAAAACGATGATGAAGATGGTCAAGAACACATCACATTTACAACTGTTCCATCTTTCCCTTCCCTTTGTCATCTCCCTTACCTTTTGAAGCAGGAAGACCAAGAACCACCTCTCTTGATTTTGGAAGTGAAGGGTTAGTCTTCCTAGACCTTGGTTGTGGTCTCTCAGGTGTGGAAGGAGGAAGGAAGGAGGGATCTTCATATTCATCCTCGGAAGATTCCTCATCCGAGGTAAAGAGAAAGGGAGAGACTAGGTCTCTATCTGAAGCAGGATAACCTATCCAAGGGTTTGAATCGTCAGTAGAATTAGAATCAGCAGGAATGGGGGGTTGACTTGGTTCCCCCATCTCATGCTTTCTTTTGCCTCTTTGGTTTGTAGTTAATGGATGTGTACTGGGTCGTTTAATGGGTGGAAAGTAGGCATTCCAACCATCACTAGATGATGATGATGATGAGGAAGAGGTTAGATCGATGATCTCTGTTTTGGAAGACATGGTTTAGGATTAAAATTGAGGGATGAGGATTGATGAAAGTTTGGATCTGTTTTATAGGAAAAAGTCAAAGTCAATAGTGTTTAATGATAGTTAGGTGGGAACAGATAATTAATATCATACTACTGTAGCCCATTCTACGGATTGCATGGTTCCTGCGGAAACCAGTTCCTGCTGATAGGAGTTTCTGCTGATTGTGGTATCTGCTGATAAAATTATTCTATCTTTTCAGAGGTATCTACAATATGCATACATGTTTGATTGACTGTCTATGAAAGAAAAGCTCATAGTTTTATTCATGTTCATAAAAAGGAAGATACAATGATCCTATCATCTAAACAAAACACAATTTAAAACCTAATCCATCTTCCTACTGCCTTTACCCTTGGGGTCTGAAGTGCCTTCACCATCTCTCATGTTCATAAGCACTTTCTCTACATCTTTGGACTTTGTTTCAGAGGTCCATAGCCTCTTACAAACAAGCCCCAATACTTGGGGAGGTGGTTTTTCCAATCTCTTGGGCTTTTGAGGAACTGGAATTAGCCTCATCCCAGCTACAACACGCTCCATCTCCTCTGTGAGAAGCTTTGAAAGAGGTGGACGTTCAGAAGGTCCTTCGGTGACATCCTCATAGAACAATAATTCAGAGGTATCTGACTCAGAGCTATCTGAATCAGAGGATGGGAAAGGTAGAGGTGGTGCTGGTGGTGCTGGTGGAGGAGGAGGAGCTGGTACATCATGTCGACGTTTGCGTGCCTCTTCTTTGGTTCTCCAACCACGGATTCTTCTTACTGGCATTGTATGTGGTGGTGGAATAGGCATTGGTTGTGGTGGTGGTGGTAAATCATTTTGCTCTGATGATTCTGAATCAGATGATATGTATATGATACTCATGGTGTGTTTTTGGATGTAAAGGTGGTTACTCAATGGTTAATTATGGTTAAGAATGATTTGAGAGGTATTTATAAAGTTGATTGGGCTTTTAAGACGATTGATGAAGCGTCAGTTCCAAAAGGTGGGAGTGGATGACAGCCTGTTCTTGATACTGCGGATTGACCATGGGATTCTACGAATGGACTTTTCAATCTGCTGATGGGTAAAAGTGTGTTTTATTTTGGGTACGTTATAAAGTCAAATTAGTCAAACGATTCTCTAAAGATTCGTTGTCAACTAACCCCCACGATTATTGGTAACTTCCTTATATAACTAATCGTGTGTATCCCACTCCAAAATAACTGAATCCCACTCGTTATAAAATCAAACCCATTTCTAACCTCTCAAGATCATTTCTTTTTCATTATTTCACTATGGCAAACCTTGTGTTTAAAAGTGATCACAACCTAATTGCTTTTCTGGGTAAAGTTAAAGGTAAAGAGGAATTTGAACCTATGGTAGACTTCTTGAAGAGGTCTAATATACACTTTGCTCTGACACATTGTCCGGAACTGGTGTGCGAATCATTGGTCACACAATTTTGGAATTCGGCTATGATAGCAGATGATGAGACCCAAATTGTTGCTTGGATTGATGGGAAAAAGTATGTGGTCACTGAGTCATTGATCCGCAGCAAACTTCAATTAAAAGATGCGGATGGTGAATATCATGAAGATAAGTCTGTGATACTTCTAGCGTTGAGAGCTATTGGTTATCGAGGGGATGGAAAGGTGTGGTACAAGAAGCTCTTTTATCCAAAATGGAAGTTCCTGGTGCATACCTTGTTGAAGTGCATGAGTAATAAGACAGGAGGTCTGGATCAATTTTCTACTCACGTGGCTTGTGCTATTGCTAATATCTCCAAGGGTACAAATTTTAATTTTTCTAGATATATTTTTAGGGGCATGATTAGTAATATTCAGGCTGTTAAAAATAAATTTTATATGTACCCTAGGTTTCTTCAAATTATCATAGGGATTGAAACAGTAGATAGAACTCACAAACCTGTTATTGAATTAGCTCCTAAAGTGTTTTCAAACATGGAAAGTGGATTTTCAGGCACCCATTGGCCTCTACCTCCAGCTATGTTGCCTGCTGGTGACAATGCTGGTGCAGCTGAAGGTGATAATCCACCTAGTCCAAATGCTGCTGAGGGTAGTATTCCACCTATTCCTGAAGCTGCTGATGCAAATGCATCCGCAGCTGAGGATGCTGCTGGTCTATCTCATGCTGCTGAGGCTTCAACCTCAGTGGCTGCTGATGAACAGCAGGTGGTTTCTCCTAGGCCTATTGCTCCTGATGAGCATTCTGCTGATCCTCTGGAACCAGCCACTAATGCTGGTGAAGGATCTGCTGACCCTAGGAATGTTGTACAGACACCCATTACTGACCAATTTGGTGACCTAGATGAGTTCTTTGACACACTTGCTACTGAACCTAATACTGAGACACCAATATTCACTGCACCTCAGACTTCTAGCCCAGCTAGAGAGGTCTTGATTGATACCACCACTACTGGTGATAAGGTTCACATGTCTCCTAACAGGTCCAATGAAGCTCCACAAACCTCTGGTAAACCTGATGGTACAGCTGAGGACCCCATTTCACTAACCAAGGTTTATGAGTTGTTAAACAGGTATGTTGTACAAGTTGGTGATTTGGAAAGAGAGTTAAAGCAGAACAAAACAAATCTTGGGGGTCAAATAAGTGAACTGACAGAGAGAGTCAAGGTTTTGGAAGCTCAACTGGGGAACACAAAGAAAAGAAAATGTGTGGTTGATTCAGAGGATGAGTTGGAGGTTCCTGCTGAGACTGCAACAAAGGGATCTGCCTCTCTTGATCCTCTTCATATGTTGGCTGATGCTACAGAGGTTGCACTCTCTCCATCTCCAAAACCTACAACTGCTGACACTCCTAAGGTGATGAGTCCAAGTATAGGCCCAAAGGAGCAGTCTGGTGCTGCTGATGCAGATGTTCAATTCATGGATATTGATCATGCTGATAGTTCTGTCAAGTTGAATTCTCCTATTCATCTTGATACTTCTGACTAT
>LBNU01006290.1:102185-125189 GCA_014162995.1 Artemisia annua | reverse complement strand
GTGTAAGTACTACTTTGGTTAGTCAAACACACAAAGTTTTTATTACTATGATGTGACATATCATATTTTAAGTGAATATGAAAATGTTGTGTTATATATATTTAAAATGTGAAGAGTAAAATGTAGCAAAACAAAGATTATGCAAGACTTGAAACTAAAATTGTATTTTACCAAAAACTAAAGTTTATACTTTGTCGTTAACAAAACTTAGCAAAGATCGTAAAATATAAATAACGTTTTTAAGCGATATTTGTATTAACAGTATTGTTTACTAATCGGGTCCGTGACCCGGTGTAGACTATACGTCATCAGGGACCACTTAGAAGCTTTAGCTGGTTCACACGGTTGGTTTGGTTCTGGAAGTCTGGTTCTTATAACGGGAAAAGATAGACAGCTACTAATTGCTCATGGAGTGGAAAACGTTTATGATGTGGAACTTTTACATGACGATGAAGCTATGGAACTCTTTAATCTGTACGCTTTTAACCATAAACAACGTAAAGAGGACTTTAAAGAACTCTCTGAACAATTAGTTCCATATATGAAGGGTCACCCGTTAGCTCTTAAAGTTTTGGGCTGCTTTCTTTTCGGAAAGACTGTGTGTGAATGGGAGAGTGAACTAAGAAGACTTCAAAGATATCCGACTGATGACATTCAAGTGCTGATATCGCGCTTTTCTTTAAATAAGAAACGAAAGGATTCATAGTTTAAACTTCAAACCACAATTAACACTTTTTTTTGGGTAACCATTGTTTCCAACCTTTTGGCCGACTAATCCAAGGGGTTTGAACCCACCGCCACACAGATTCAAACTGGGTAAAGCCCTCCCTATTCAGGAGGTTGGCATGGCCAACACTTTATTTTACTTTCAGTTTAGTTTTATAAATAAATTGATTTTTTTTTAAGCATTTGATTGTTTAATTGATTATGTATTGATCTACCGTATGTAATATTGAGTGTTTTTCATGTTTTTGAATTCCATTTTTTTATAAGATTAAGAATAAAAAATAGACTTATATATTTTAATAATATATCTTATATACATAACATCCAATTACAAGTGGCATGCAGGTAAACGGGCCATAAGCTGAAAATTCAAATCAAAAGAGCACATAGGCATTTTTGTCATTTTAGTTTGGTCATCGATGAAATGAACTCGAGTTTTTAGAGGAAATGAAATGTCTTGTTATGTAAGCTTTATAGCCTATGTAACGGCCTGATAAATGGGATTTCACCCATGTCCTTTGCACTTAAACGTTTTTTGGAGTAATACATTTACCGGGTCTCTTGACTTTTTACCCAAAAAGAAATGAACTCGAGTTTGCGGTTTTTTAAACTTTTTTTTTTCCCCATTTCTGCTAAATTTTTGGGACACTTTTACGATTTTTTGGTGACGCTTTTTAAAAACTTGAAAACTTTTACAAGAACTATATCACAGATTTTTAAGATCTCTTTTAAGAAAAAGTGTCACTAAAAAAATAAAAAAAAACTGTCAATAACAAAATGTAAAAAAGTACTAAAACTATCATAAACATTTGAAAATCTATCAAAAAATGGATATTTTAGTTAAACCAATTATTGTTTGTCATTTTAAGAAGAGTAAAATGCAAAATACATCCCTGTGGTTTACACCTTTTGCCACCTTACATCCCTGTCAGAAACTATTGGCAAGTTACATCCTTCGTTAGCCAAACGTTTGCCATCATACATCCCTCGTTAACAATGAGGACTAACGATGCAAATTATTTTTCCGTTATCTCTTAACGAGACATAAAATATTACACCATTAACCTTCAAGACTAACGGTATTTGCACCGTTAGTCCACTTTTTGCATTTTTTCCGTTTTCTTACGATTTTTGTCCGTTTTTTGTACGTTTTATCCGTTTTTTGTCAGTTTTTTTCCTTTATTTGTACGTTTTATCTGTTTTTTTTACATTTTTATCCGTTTTTTGTACGTTTTATCCGTTTTTTGTCAGTTTTTAATTACTTTTTATCCGTTTTTGAACGTATTTATCCATTTTTTGGACGTTTTATCCGTTTTTTACCAGTTTCTTTTCCTTTTTGTATGTTTTATCAGTTGTTTAACGTTTTTATCCGTTTTTTGTACGTTTTATCCGTTTTTTGTCAGGTTTTTTACGTTTTATCTGTCTTTTTGTCCATTTATCCGGTTTTTGTACGTATTTATCCGTTTTTTTCCGTTTTGTACGTCTTATCAGTTTATTTAAGTTTTTATCCGTTCACGTTTTTATTAGTTTTTTATACATTATATTTGTTTTTTGTATGAAAAAAGTAATTACTTTTTTCGTAATTGTAAAAAAAAGTTTTTTTTTAGTTAATTACTTTTTTGAGTTTTTTTTAGTTAACTACTTTTTATTTAGTTAATTACTTTTTTCGTACAGAAACAGATAAAACCCTAAAAAAATGGATAAAAACATAAAAAAACTGATAGAACGTACAAAAAGTGACAAAAAATGGATAAAACGAGCAAAAAACTAGTTAAAAAATAAAATAAACTAAAAAAAACGTTTAAAACGTACAAAAAACGGATAAAACTGATAAAATGTACAAAAAAAAGAAAAAAACTGACAAAAATGGATAAAATGTACAAATAACGGATAAAACGTAAATAAAAAAAATAGAACTGATTAAACGTAACAAAAACGTAAAAAACTGACAAAAAAACGGATAAAATCTACACAAAAACCGGTAAATACGTACAAAAAAGGATAAACGTAAAAAAACTAACAAAAAACGGATAAAACTTACAAAAATAGATAAATGCGTACAAAAACGAATAAAACGTAAAAAAAAACTGACAAAAAACGGATAAAACGTACAAAAAACGGATAAAAAGTATAAAAACCGGATAAAAATCATAAAAAACGGGAAAAATGCAAAAAGAGGACTAACGGTGCCGATATCGTTAGTCTCGAAGGGTAACGGAGTAATATTTTATGTCTCGTTAAGAGATAACGGAAAAATAATTTGCATCATTAGTCCCATTGTTAACGAGGGATGTATGATGGCAAACGTTTGGCTAACGAAGGATGTATCTTGCCAATAGTTTCTGACAGGGATGTAAAGTGGCAAAAGGTGTAAACCACATGGATGTAATTTGCAGTTTACTCTTTTAAGAATTTGAGTATTTTCCCTTTTTGAAGAAAGGTGAAAGAAAAAATAAAGAGACAACTTATATTCTCAATTCTTCATTCCTAAATTCTCATATCAAACACGCGCGACTTGCATGTTTTTTTCGTAGGAATCATCGTACAAATCAATAAGCACGTGAGCTAGACTGTAAAGATTAATTATCTTTGTATTTGATGAGATGTTGTCATTTTATAACCGCCGTGAGGCAAGGAATGACACATATTACCATCTTAGATACTCAATCGAGGATATCTTGAGCTCCTCCAACCATTGCCTATAATGTATACCAAAAATCAAAATTAGAATTTGTAACTTGAATGTTTCTTTTTCGTATCTGAATTCATCCTAACTGTTGACTTTACTTTTGTATGACTTTTCCTCTTCATATTCTATCTCCCACATGTTCAAGTTGCTTCAAATTAATAGTGTTTAATCTTTAGATTCCATAGTTGTTTGATGTCATAATTAGTTTAATCAAATGATTGAAGACTAGTCAGAAGTTGACTATAACTATGTCAACCCTTCTGCCTTGACTTTATCCTCCATAGATTAATATATTGCACTACAATATCATTTATAATGACATGAAATGCTTCAGGTTGCATATAGATATACAGCCAACCGATTTGAGCCTCAATATAAGGGAAATATAGGAAGCAGGTGCATACAGAAAGGTAAGGAAATTAGTAGATTTTTTTTTTTTTTTTTTTTTTTTTTTTTTTTTTTTTTTTTTTTTTTTTTTTTTTTTTTTTTTTTTTTTTTTTTTAATGTTCCGTTCTTGTCTTATCCGATTAATTTGATCATTTACATCTGATTTCATACACTAATCAAGCTTCTAGAATACTTGATCATGCTCTAAGCATCCTAATTGAAACATAAATACATTTATTCTTTTAGTTTGAGTGTTAAATTTCATCAATGATGGCGGGGTGTTTGTATGTGCATCTTGAAAGCACTACAAAAAATAGTGCTATTCTCCACACTTATTTTGTCACGGTATGATCAACCGTTGGCTTTTTTTTTGTATGGATAATAATTTTACCATATTTATAGGTGTCACAAATATTTAAAAAAAATAATCCACATGTATAGGTGTGTACAATTACAACAAAGCTACACTTATATGTGTAGCAAATATTTCCACACTTTTTATTATAAACATTTTTTGCAATTTTGCCACACTTTTAGGTGTGGACATTTAAAAAATATTTTCACACTTTTAACCACAGAAATTTGGATAATATCTCCACACTTATATGTGTAGAAAAATTTGTCACACCCATTATTACCACACTTTATAAAGTGTGGATTCAATAATTTTACACATTTTTATATGTGGCCATTTGGCCTTTTAAATGTGGAGAAATTCAACTAGTTTTTTGTAGTGAAGTGTCTATTGCGATTAGAGGAGTCATTACTGGTTAATAAGTTTGACAAAAGACGATTGTGCTTACAAGTTATAATTTGTTTATTTGAAATTTGAGTATAATCAGAATGGCCAAAACACAAAAAAACTGATTATTGCGATTTATGAGTTTGTAAACACATCCTAAGTCCTGACCACTGTCCACCCCGGCACAGTGACTTCCATAGTATTTTAATTTCAATGGCTCAATGCATCTTGATTCTTGAAATTAGTTCAAAGGTACAACCACATTAGAAACCCTTTGGCGCAAAAAAAGATACAACCACATTAGAAAGAGTTTCGACCTTTGGCTCATAGATATCTTTGAAGAATAATCTCGTCAGTTATAGAGAGATTCTCATTACCATCGCTTGTTTGCTTACATGTTTTTGGTCTTACTATTTGCAGGCCAGTATCTTTCTTTTCCTTGATTGGTTGGAACGGGATATTACTTATGAATATACCTTAGACTTAATATCCATTTGATGGCGCCATCGTCTTCACATATTGCTCCAAGTTGGAAATACGATGTCTTTGTTAGTTTCAGAGGTGAAGATATCCGTAAAACATTTGTTGATCATCTCTTCAATGATTTCCAAAGAAAAGGTATTTACGCTTTTTAAGGATGATAAAAAGTTAAAGAGAGGAGAAGAGATATCATCTGGACTCTACGAAGCTATTGAACAATCACGGTTTTTGATAGTTATATTCTCAAACGACTACGCTTCATCAACATGGTGTCTGAGGGAGCTTGTGAAGATCCTCGAGTGCAAGAAAATAAATGATAAGTATGAAGTTCGGGCACTCTTTTATAATGTCACACCCGAAGTGGTAAAGAATCAAAGTGGTACCTACCTCGAAGCCTTCATGAAACATGAAGCTTCAAACAGAATAGAGGCACATGAATGGAAGAAAGTTCTAACCTTGGGTGCAACTTTATCTGGTTGGAACCTCCAAGCTAGCAATGGGTATTTCTTCAACTTGGCGCATTTAATTTCCAGATTACTTTCACCATAATTTTCAATCCCAAGGTGTTTTGTTGATCAGGCTTTGCACCAACACTGGATTTGGATTTGTTTAAAACTAGTTGAGACATGTGATTGTGTTTGAAAAATGAAAACGAATTGGTAAATGTAAACTGTGTTAAATTTGAGAACAAGATAAACAACAATAACTTGATATATATACGAATTGTGTATGAGTACAAAGATTGTTATGTCTTCTGTGAGACAATACTTAAATACATGTTCAAGGGACATGTCTGTTCCCTCAAACGACACAATACTTGGATTGGCAGTTATTCTTAAACGATGCAACGTTTAAGACATAACTGTCATCCTAACTAATATAACTGTCATACTAAACGGGTGTTTGGGATAGTATTTTATGACCCAAACTCTATTCGACCCATTTGACTAATAATACATACAAACTATACTATACTGTTATAACATAATGTACATAAGTCTTTTATATGAATAATTACATGATCTTAAACAGAATTATAGGTTACATATTCCCTCCTAATTCTTTAAGATCATCCTGCAACTTTGTGAGACCAATCTTCTTTAGACAATGACATTAAAGCCATCATCATCACCACTGCTTTCTTGCTTGACATTGAGCCTTTCTATTCGTTGTGCATGTTCATCCAAACCACCATGGTTTCTGTTTTGTGCAGTCCAACTACACTCTCCTTTGTCCGATGTCCATTGTATCTGAGATGTCTCATGATACACCACAATCTTGTCCAAGTATCTCTGGTAGCAAGCCTTTAATACTTCTTCTTCCTCAGATGTCATCCCAAGTGCCTGTGCAATTGTTTTCCATTTCCCTCCCAAAGTCACAGTAACATATCCACCAAGTAATTCAACCATTTTCAATAAACCAAGAAGATCTAACTTGAATAAACCCACAGTTGGTGGTATTTCTTCCATGTGATCATAATTCAAATGGACTAAATAAAACCACTTAACCAAGTCTAAAAATTTTGAACTGAATACGTCCCAATTCATGTACACCATGTTGTCATTTTTAAGTAAATTCATAAAAGATATAAATCTAGGGAACGAATTTACTTTCATGGAATATAGTGTACCCTTGTAACTGAGATATTCGTTGTCCACAAAATCTTGGGTTTCCTTCTTGTCGAATTGTAGATCCTCCAAACCTTTGATCAAGCCCTCTTCACTTGGATTTAATGATCCAAAGTAATTGTCCAAGAATTTGTTGTGTTCAGTCACAACAGTTTGCTCATTCTCTTGATCAAAATTTCCATACCATGCATCCTTTCCAACTTCACCCTTGTTCTCCTCATACATATATTTTAACGTGCACATAGCCCCATCATTTTTGATCATGAAACCTTGTTTTTCAAGGAGATCATAACTCAAAATGTTTAGGGATACTTCTGGTGTGTATTGCACGTTCCTTATGGTTGTTTTTTCTCCTTCAATCTCCATATCGACTTCTCCTATGCCATATGAAAAGATAAACTTTCTTTCCACTTCTTCTTTTCCAATCATCTTGAAACTGTAATGAATTTGATTGAACAGAGTTCTCCTTGGGCACATGTGATGTTTGTATTGTTTGCTGATGTACCATATGTCGTTCCAAGATTTGTTTTGTGATCCATCAAGCATGAAGTCTCCAATCACATGTACTGTGGTTGGATACTTTAATTCCTCCTCAAGAACTTTCGCCATCAAATCATCCTCTTGTCTACATTCTGCTGATGCCAATCTCTTCCTTTGTTCACATGTCCAATATACGTGACCCTTCTCTTTGCAAATGTAACATTTTGTACTTCTTCCTTTTGTTGCAGCCATCTTCTCCTTCTTTCTTTCTTTTCTGGTTTTGATTCGATCATGAATTTGTTGTTCCTTCATTTTTGCTTCGTTATACGTTTGGTTTTCTAAAACCTTTCTCACCAACATGTCTTTTGCCTGTGGAGATAGGCTTTTCTTCCTATTGCTCCACTTGTTGAGACGAATTGGTGTTTCCCTGAGAAGATATTTGCCCGTGTAAAAACCACCTTGGTTTGGTCGTGTTGGTGCATCCCTAGAACCAGAGCCATAGCTCTGATACCAATGTTGATCAGGCTTTGCACCAACACTGGATTTGGATTTGTTTAAAACTAGTTGAGACATGTGATTGTGTTTGAAAAATGAAAACGAATTGGTAAATGTAAACTGTGTTAAATTTGAGAACAAGATAAACAACAATAACTTGATATATATACGAATTGTGTATGAGTACAAAGATTGTTATGTCTTCTGTGAGACAATACTTAAATACATGTTCAAGGGACATGTCTGTTCCCTCAAACGACACAATACTTGGATTGGCAGTTATTCTTAAACGATGCAACGTTTAAGACATAACTGTCATCCTAACTAATATAACTGTCATACTAAACGGGTGTTTGGGATAGTATTTTATGACCCAAACTCTATTCGACCCATTTGACTAATAATACATACAAACTATACTATACTGTTATAACATAATGTACATAAGTCTTTTATATGAATAATTACATGATCTTAAACAGAATTATAGGTTACATGTTTTTCCCCAACATTCAGCCTTAATTAATTTTCAATTTTGGAGAAAATTTTGGTAAAATGAATAAAGACTTGATATATGATACGAGTTGCAAACTTGGATTCCCTCTTTTGGTATTTTTTTTATAGTTGGATGATCTAGTTTTTGAATTTTAGTTTCATAGTTTAAAATGTGCAATGAATGATGTCAAAGTTCTCCATTTCCTTCTACTAAATACTTGATATTGTTTTGTTGATGGTTTTGTACCAACATTCTTGGAACGTGTATTCTTGTTTCATGACTTTCTTTGTAACTATTTTCGTGTGTAATCTTAAATGTTGTTCTTATTTATAATTTTGCAGGCAGGAGCCAAAGTTTATAGAAAGTATCTCAAATGAAATTTTTTATAAATTAACTAGTGGTGGGCCATTAGATGCTGGTGAGAACCTGGTAGGATTATACACCCGCGCAAAGCAAATGGACCTTTTGCAATTTGTGGGGTCAAGAAAAGTTGATATGATAGGAATATGTGGTATTGATGGTATAGGAAAAATGACAATTGCCAAAGCTATTTATAACTTACTTCATATACATTTCGAAGCATACAGTTTTTGTGAAGACGTTAAAGGTGTTGAAAAAATATATGGATTATCCCATCTCCAGGAAAAGCTTCTTGGAGATCTGTTAAGTATACAGCATCCTAAAATACGTAACATAAGTCAAGGGATTAACATACTGAAGAGCAGATTGTCAACAAAAAAGGTACTCAAAGGACCTTAACTTATATTTAGCAAGTAACCAAGCATATACAATTCATGGACTTATGAAATCTGTATATATTTTAAGCATATGAAACATATATTATCATTCCTGAATTTTGTTTTGGAATAACACCCTTGCCTACTACTAATGATCGGTATGGTTACAACCAATTTGAAGCTCTAGTTGGTTCACGTGCTTGGTTTGGGCCGGGAAGTGTTATTATTATTACTGGTAGAGATAAACAACTGTTTAATGCTAATGGAGTAGAGGAAATATATGAAGTTGACCTTTTATATGATGATGAAGCTCTTGAGCTTTTTAGTCTTTATGCTTTTAGGAATAAACATCCAAAAGAAGAATTTGAAGATCTTGCTAGCCAAGTAGTTGGCTATGTCAATGGACTCCCACTTGCTCTTAAGATTTTGGGCAGTTCTCTATTCGGCAAGACTTTAGAGGAATGGGAAAGTCAACTGAAGAAGCATCGCAGATATCCTCACTCTGAGATACAGCAAGTGCTTCGGATAAGTTATGATGTGCTAGATTTCGATCAACGAAACATCTTTCTTGATATGTCTTGTTTCTTCAAAGGGGAGAAGAGAGATTATGTAATGAAAGTGCTTGATGGTTGTGATTTGGATGCAGCAACGAATATCAGAGTTCTTATGGATATGTCCTTAATATCAATCAGTGCTGATAGGATGCAAATGCATGATCTGGGTACAAGAGATGGGCTGGCAAATTGTACACGAATAATCTGAAGACCCTGGAAAGCGGAGCAGATTGTGGTTTTCTGTCGATGTGCTTCATGTATTAAACAAGGATAAGGTGACTTCCTGACATTGCCTTCTGCCTTTTTATCCAATCTTCCATCATCTTCTCGAACAGCGAGGGTCCTTGCATATGATGCCGCTAATTTGATGCATGTTCGGCCAAAATTTAAAAATTATTTCTGATCTAATCTAATTTGAATCTAAAAATATTAATAAATCAAGAAAGGGCTTGACATTTAACGAAAAATGATAACTTCATCCTCACGAAAAAGGGCTTGACATTTAATCGGATGTGGGACTAACGTTCAGATAAACTGCTGTAGGTNACTTATAAGAATCACCCATTGTGTTGTTACACGTGTGTGGGCTATGATTTCTTTATCTGAGCTTTCCAAATTCTTGTTGAAATTTGATACATAACTAACTTTTCTTATCAAACTGTCCAGGGAACTGAATCCGTTAAAGGCCTAGCTATGGATGTTTCAAGCTCGAAAATAGATATTTATGGTAAAACCTTCGAAAAGCTAAATAGTCTTCGACTATTAAACTTTTATATTGGATCCTGGGATAACCTTAGAGATGTCAATGGAAAAATACGTGAAAACAAATTGGTGTTAGAAACCACAGTGAATGCAATTTCTGGAAGGCTTGAATACTTGTCTTCTGAACTAAGGTTGTTTTGTTGGCATGGGTTCCCTTTCCCAGAATTACCATTGACATTCTACCCAGAAAACCTCGTAATCCTTGATTTGTCATATAGTTATTGTTGGACTCGTTTTAATGTCTTAGACGCCAAAAGTATGTACAGAGATCAAGATGGGTCAAAAATATGAAGCCTGCAAGATTCTGTGTTGGGCCAACCAACCCATTAGGCAAAACGGTTATTTATTCTAGGGTTGCATCGTTTAGAAAACATTGCAACGTTACTTTGTGAATCGGTATTCCTCTTCCTCATAAGTATCAATTCATTTAGTATATATAGATTAGGATTCTGTAACAAACATTGTAACCCTTTTTCATTATCAATATCAGAAGTATTTAGGGTTCAAACCCATTTTTTTATCTCTATATTATTCGATCTCTTTGCATGATTATACATGAGTTGTTTAGATCAATTCGATCCTGGAAACCCCATACAACCTGTGTAACATTGGCATCAGAGCCTAGGGGATCAAACAACATCATTCATGTTTAATCATATTTGAAGAAACAAAACTACAATAAAGGAAGCCATGCCAATTGAAGAAAAATTCAGAAACGGTTACAACACCAAACTGGTGGTTAACCAAGAAGAAAGCAACCATGGAATTAATGGATGCAATTTGAAAGGCTTGTTGGTTTTCTCTTTTACCAACAAAAGCCATGAAGATACTTGGCCTGTCAAAGAACATGGCAGAAGATCTACATGCTACAATCAATATTTTTTGGACGACTTCAATTGCTATTATAGCACAAGGGGATCACATACTGAGACATGGACTTGTTTCACAAGGCAAGGGAATTGCCATAATGGTCGAGAAGATCAAGTGATCAAAACCCATTGAGAAGAACAGTCATCATATTGAGCATTTTATTTTTTAAGATCTTTAATAACAAGTATCAATAAACTACAAGATTGAAGGAAGGCATGAGCAAGAAGAATCAAGAACAAGAAGAACAGAGAGATTTTGGCATCTCGACATTAGGGGGAAACTGTTGGACTCGTTTTAATGTCTTAGACGCCAAAAGTATGTACAGAGATCAAGATGGGTCAAAAATATGAAGCCTGCAAGATTCTGTGTTGGGCCAACCAACCCATTAGGCAAAACGGTTATTTATTCTAGGGTTGCAACGTTTAGAAAACATTACAACGTTACTTTGTGAATCGGTATTCCTCTTCCTCATAAGTATCGATTCATTTAGTATATATAGATTAGGATTCTGTAACAAACATTGTAACCCTTTTTCATTATCAATATCAGAAGTATTTAGGGTTCAAACCCATTTTTTTTATCTCTATATTATTCGATCTCTTTGCATGATTATACATGAGTTGTTTAGATCAATTCGATCCTGGAAACCCCATACAACCTGTGTAACAGTTATATCAAAGAAATTTGGAGCGGAACAAAGGTATACCCGTAAAATTTCTGTTTTTTTTTTTTTTTTTTTTTTGAACGGTATATGTGACTTTTAATGTGTTCTGCCATTATTCAGCTAGTAGTGGCAATTTGAACCCATATAAGGCTCCAAGGTGTGCCAAATGTGTTTGCGAGTAAAAACAATTTTAAAAACTTATAATAAAGATTTAGATTATTAATGTTTTGTAAATAGTTTTTGTAGTTATATTTTATTTTAAAGGGACACAAATGTGTCTGCGAGTAGACCCAAACCAAAACTGCTTTGAACCCCATTAATTTTTGTGTTTGTTGCCACGTTTTTTCCACCTCTACAATCTACAATGCCAAATGTTACATTTTATTTCATTTTGTACGCAGGGTTTCAAAAAGTTGATATCAATGAATCTTAGCCACTGTCGTAACTTAATAAAGACACCTGATTTCGCTGAAACTCCAAACCTTGAAGAACTAATACTAGACGGTTGTGAAAGTTTGACTGAAGTTAACCCATCGGTTGTAACTCTCACGAGTCTCATTGTCTTAAATTTGAGAAATTGCACAAGTCTTGTGAGTCCTCCTAGCTGCACCGGATTGAAATGTGTTCAAATTCTTAATCTTTCTGGATGCAAGAAATTGAACAAATTTCCTGAGGATCTTGGAAACATGAAAGCTCTAATGGAGCTTCGTGCTGACGGAACTCGAATTGATGAACTCCCTTATTGTTTATCCTCTCTTGGAAATCTTCAAGTTTTTACACTAGGTCAACGAGAAGAGATGCAAACTAAATCATGGGGTTCGGTCCTTTGGCCTTCATTCACACTAAGCAGCATTGTCCATCCACCGAGTGCTGTATTTCCTTCTTTATCCGGCTTAAGGTTTTTAAGAGATATCGATGTTAGTCACTGCAACCTTATAGAAGCAAGCCTTGATGGAATTGAATGTTTATCGATGCTTCAAACACTAAACCTTAGTGGGAATGATTTCAGAAGTTTGCCAAGTTTTGGTAAACTTTTTAGACTTGAAACACTTGGTCTGGTTGGTTGCAAGAACATTGAAGTGTTGCCAGAACTTCCACCAAACATTCAATTGGTTGAGGCGCAAGACTGTGTATCACTGCAGGAATTACCAGCGAAATCAACCACCTATGAAAGTAGCATTCAATGTTTTGTTCACAGGATCATGGCCTAACAATCTTTGTTTCAAAGCATGTTTCATGGTTGTGAATGTTGGTGAGAATTTGTGTGTGTTGTGACAGAAATATTAAGAACAAATATGTTGCAGTAAAATGATATATTGGATAGATAATTGATTGTTTACAAAGTACTGCATGAATCCTATTTATACATTACCAAACGACACTAATATGGCAGTTATAGTTATCCCAAACGTTGTGTCCTTTGGGCCTAACTGTTAACTAATTTAACCGCCAACTAACTAGAGTTAACTAACATAACTAAACTGCATGGGTTCACATTTTTACCCATATTGCAGTGAACAATTCGACACACACTTTAATCTATGGTACATAGAACTAAAATAAATACTGTCTTAACATAAGTAATCTTAACTTAATTTGATTCAAATAGATTAAGGGCTAACATTCTCCCCCCTAATCATTTGAGATCAAAACTTCTGAGTGATTTTCTTCTGTGTACTTCAAACAATGACATCAAAGTCATTGCCTTCACTACTTTCATATTGCTCTTGCTCTTCAATCTTCACTTTGACTCCAAGGTTGTTTTCTGTTTCCTTCTGTGTTCCATCCATCACTGCAACTTCCTTTTGGCATTATAGGTCTTTGGCCTCTGCACGTTTGCTGCCCTCTCCTACTTCCATCTGCTTTTCACCCCAAGGGACCCTTGCGGTTTCATGATACACTACCATCACATCAATAAACTTTCTAAAGCAATCCTTTATTGCTTGTCCATCTTCATGAGTCAATCCTTGCATTTGTGCAATCAAACCCCATTTGTTTTCCAGTGTAGCAGTCACATATCCTCCTAGACTTGCAACCATTTTGTGCAAACATAGCAAGTCTATCTTAATCACCCCAATTGTTGGTGGTAGTGCCTCAAGCACTTCATAGTTCAAGTATACAAGGTAAAACCATTTAATTACTTCCAAGAACCTTTTACTAACCACTGCCCAATTCTTAAATACCAAATCATACCTTTTAATCAGATTCATAAAAGACATAAACCTGTTGAATGAATTAACCTTTAAAGCATACAGATTTCCATTCCATGATATGTATTCTTCATCTATGTAGTCCTGGGTGTCATCCCTGTTCCATGTTAGATCTTCCAATCCTTTCACTAAGGAACACTCAGTGCTTGGATCTATGGAAGCAAAGTAATCCTCCATGAATCTGTCATGCTCTTTGATCACTTCTTTTGGCCCCAGACTAAATCATCTGTGCTTTCTATTCTTGTACCATCTGTTCCTTCATCATACATGTATTTAATAGTACACATATTGTTGTTGACATGTACTGAGTACCCTTGTTCTTCAAGCAAATCAAAACTTATAATGTTAAGAGTTACTTCAGGTGTATATTGTACTCTACTAATCACCATGTCTCCATTTCTTGTGTTAACTCTAGCATCTCCTATCCCATATGAGAAGATAAATTTTTTCTCATTCTCCTCTTTTCCTATCATTTTGAACTTATACTGCAAGTCTTGAAACAGATCATTTCTAGGGCACATATGAAACTTGTAAAAACAACTGACATACCAAACTTGATCCCAGGTCTTATCATTTGACCCCTCTACCATATAGTCTGCAATAATATGCACCTTCTCAGGGTATAAAGCCCCTTTTGCAGCGACTTCTTCATTGGTACTTGTTTCCTTTTGTAATTCTATGCCTGCTAACCTTTTTCTGTTTCCACAATCCCAATATGCATGTCCTCTCTCTTTGCAAATATAACACCTTGCCTTTCTGTCCCTCTTTGTCTTCACAGCAATCTTCTTTGGATCATTAATGACTTCCTTTTTCTTTGAAGCATTGAATGCTTCGTTTTCAAGAACTTTCTTGACTAACATTTCTTTGCCTTTTGGAGAAATACTCTTTCTCCTAGTGTTCCACTGGTATAGCCGTTTAGGGGTTTCTCTCAGTAAGTACTTTCATGTTTGGAATCCAGATTGTGGCCTTTCCCATGGACTAGAGCCGTGGCTCTGATACCATTTGTTCACAGGATCATGGCCTAACAATCTTTGTTTCAAAGCATGTTTCATGGTTGTGAATGTTGGTGAGAATTTGTGTGTGTTGTGACAGAAATATTAAGAACAAATATGTTGCAGTAAAATGATATATTGGATAGATAATTGATTGTTTACAAAGTACTGCATGAATCCTATTTATACATTACCAAAAGACACTAATATGGCAATTATAGTTATCCCAAACGTTGTGTCCTTTGGGCCTAACTGTTAACTAATTTAACCGCCAACTAACTAGAGTTAACTAACATAACTAAACTGCATGGGTTCACATTTTTACCCATATTGCAGTGAACAATTCGACACACACTTTAATCTATGGTACATAGAACTAAAATAAATATTGTCTTAACATAAGTAATCTTAACTTAATTTGATTCAAATAGATTAAGGGCTAACATGTTTTGACTTCACTAACTGTGAGAAAGTGCTCAAGAATCAATCTGTCGAAAATCTGATTGCCGTGTTGCTGCCACAGGTTTATTCTCTCAGTATTCACATTTTAATACCTATCATCAATTGCCCATGTTTACTAATTTACAAATAGTTGTTGAACATGCATAAGATAAGATAAATGGGACGAAAATTGATATTAAAATTTTAATGCAGTGATCCATAAAAAATATTTACTCTGACAAACGATACTTTGTAGGGACGCATTGATCCATATAAACTGGTGAGCGTAATACTTCCGGGAAGTAGCATTCCTGGGTGGTTTAGTAATCAAAATAATGGAGACTCCGTAAAAGTGGAGTTACCTACAGATTGGTGTTATGAAAAGTTCAAAGGAATAGCATTTTGTCTTGTTTTTTGTTCAAAAAGACGCAATGGGCGCAAGAGTAGCTATGGGTCAATTGGATATAGATTCAAGAACTTCGATGGTACTCCCATTGGGGTTGAATCCCCCATTCCAGATTCTATATTTCAATATGAATACATAGGGATCAAGTCAGATCAGATGTTGTTGAGCTATCATCAATCAGAACTCGACTGGAAGAAAGCCAAAAACTTTATTACGGTTGCATTTGACATCTATGGAGCAGACTGTGTGGTAAAAATGTGTGGCGCTAGATTGGTGTATGAGGATGATGAGCAACAACAAGAAGGTAGGCCTGGTTCAAGAATGATTCAATGGCTACCTCCACCTTCTCAGGATGAAGATGAGCCACCGGTCAAGAAGAGACACGTTTCGCAATCCTATTAGCTACATAATTCTGATAAGGTAGGAGAGAAAAAATGTAATAAAGGGTTAGTGAAAGTTGTATTTGTTGGCCTCAACGTTGGATCTTTATTGGTCTAACGTACAAATCACAATATACCAAAATATACACGATGTGCTCTGAAATGCTTTCTATTAATCAAAATGTTAATATGTCATCAATAAATCTAATTACAGATTCTATTCTATTTATATTACAAGAAAAGGTATGTTGTGAAGCGTTGTGATGCTTCGTTTGTGTTGGTTCGATCCAACAGACATGTTGCTTCAGAAATAACTATCATTTGACAGTTATTTGGATAGTTGACTTTTTATAATGGTTGACTTTGACCTCCGGGTTTGACCCTCTAAATGGGTTGGATTCGGGTAGATTGAGATTAACCCAATATTCTCCCCTTAATCGCAATCGTTATCTCCTAGATCTTTGACTCCAATAAGCGTCCGCATTGTAAGAAATTTGATCTTCGGTAGTGCCTTCGTGAGTATGTCAGCCTTCTGATATTCTCCGCTTATAAATTCAACCTGTAAGTCTTCTCTTTCGACGCATTCTCGTATGAAATGGTACTTCGTATCAATGTGTTTACTTCTCCCGTGAAATACTGGGTTCTTCATTAGTTCTATAGCTGATTTGTTATCAACCATAATAGTTACCTTTTCTTCATTTGAATGTGTAAGCCTGCTAAGTAGTCTTTTCAACCATAATGCTTGTGTTGCTGCTGCAGTTGCTGCAATAAATTCAGATTCGCATGATGATAATGCTACAGTGGCTTGCTTCTGTGTGCTCCAGCTAATTGGTGAATCACCATAATAGAAAATGATTCCAGTAGTTCCTTTGCCTTCATGAGTATTGACTCCATAACTACTGTCGCTAAAGCCTTGTATCTTGTTTCCTCCTGGTATAGCCGTTTAGGGGTTTCTCTCAGTAAGTACTTTCCTGTTTGGAATCCAGATTGTGGCCTTTCCCATGGACTAGAGCCGTGGCTCTGATACCATTTGTTCACAGGATCATGGCCTAACAATCTTTGTTTCAAAGCATGTTTCATGGTTGTGAATGTTGGTGAGAATTTGTGATGTGTTGTGACAGAAATATTAAGAACAAATATGTTGCAGTAAAATGATATATTGGATAGATAATTGATTGTTTACAAAGTACTGCATGAATCCTATTTATACATTACCAAACGACACTAATATGGCAGTTATAGTTATCCCAAACGTTGTGTCCTTTGGGCCTAACTGTTAACTAAATTAATCGCCAACTAACTAGAGTTAACTAACATAACTAAACTGCATGGGTTCACATTTTTACCCATATTGCAGTGAACAATTCGACACACACTTTAATCTATGGTACATAGAACTAAAAATAAATACTGTCTTAACATAAGTAATCTTAACTTAATTTGATTCAAATAGATTAAGGGCTAACAAGTCTATAATTTAAGATTCGGTTTTTGTGTAATCGAGATAATGTTGATACATATACAATAGGAACCCCAAACCGCCATTGCCATAGAAACCATCTTCACCCCATTCATATGATCATGGAAGAAGACAACAGCCAGAATTGGAACAAGGCAACCCAAAAGTACTAACAACATTAGAAAACAGAGAAGAAACTTTAAAAGTCAACCCCACTGTCCCAATGGAGAAAATCTGCCAAGAAACCACTTTAGTTACCAGTATTGTCACATATTACACCTCCCGAAGTTCTAATTCCATCATCTCCCCTCTTAACCTCTTCCAGTCGCTGCTAACAAATAGCCCAGTTCCAATCACAAAAGATGATACCATGGACTGGTATATTATCATGGCCAAAACCACTCTAAAAGTTTCATCTTTTACTATTTTTTTATATGATAATTGTGTTAAAGAAAGCACATAACTAACTGATGCACTCATGGTGAAAGTGAACCCTAAAGCATACTTCCCATTAGTGTTAGTGGTCTCACCTAAATCATTTTGAAAATCAGTAGTGTGGTCGATAATGTGAAGATGAATATGGAGTTTATAACGTAAGGTGTGAGTTCCTGTTGGTTGCGGAAAGGCGAAAACCATATTGAATCCCAATTGGCTGGCACAAATTAGGGAATAAGTAGATACCGGAAGGTATAACAGCCCTATCGAATACAAAACACACAGTGCAGCTAAAAATACACCAAGGAAGGTGTAAAGTAACACGAGGATTAGAACTAAGGCTTTTCAGCAGTGGCGTTTTCAGAAGTTTGCATGGGTGTGAGTAAGAGGATAGGTACAAGGACAGACAAGCCAACAATTTGGACAAGTGTCACTAACCATATGCTATTTCCACCTTTGTTGAAGTAAAGCCTACCCAATAGCGTAGGAACAGATTGGTCTAAAAGAAAGAAGATTTTATATCGTTTGGATCCATTTTTCTTGTTTCCCAGACCAATGAACCATGAAAGAAAGTTGTCTTACTTCAATGTTATGAGCTGTTAAATTACAAAACACAACACACAAGTCAAATGAAAGTACTTAACGATGGCCAATCGCATAAAAACGTGGAACTGTGGTCCAACTTTTGACTCGAATAACCAACTTTGTATGTGTTAGAAACAACTGCATAATATAAAAGCTTTTATTTAAGGCAATAAGTTCAACATTGTTGGCAGATAACTTCATTGGTATACATCGGAAAAGTTGACATGATCCAGTTTAAAATATACAACGTATCGCACAAAAACTCTGAATGGTTCTTGTCAATTAAAAAAAAATAAATAAAATAAATAAAACACACACACAAGTGACTTAAAAATTGCACTAGGGCTGCTAACCTTTCTAAAGGATTAGTTCAACCGCTGAATGTCATTAACTCACCCGTGTTGTTGCCAATTTAGTTTGAACCTATCTGCGTGAAGTTTGTGCAATTACTACTTATATGCAATGGCGGAGCTAGAAAGTTTTCCGTGGGAGGGCCGAAATAATTTTTTTTTCTGGAAATACTCATGAAATCGCAAAATAAATACACTAACGGGCTTAGACCTAGGGGGCCGGGACCCTCCCCGGTCCTCACATAGCTCCACCCCTGCTTATATGTATATGATGACTGCTTCTATGTTTCTCTCGATTATGTGGACAAATGCTTTACAAGTTTATATCAAACCATTATTTGTCAGGTTAAGTGGAAAGCCAATAAACCTCCTTATAGTTCGGCTACTTTTGGGATTTAGTGATCCGTCGTGTAATCTTATGTTAGATATGCAACATTATACTCTTGTTACCTACGATAAATCCCAGAAATTGACAAAAATAAACTCCGACAATAAACCATACTCATGAAATGTGTCAAATGGATGCCATTATTGACTAATCCTTGTTTCTATAAGATCAACTTCACGATTTACAACTTTAGCATTGGTTTTTTCCTTCTTGTCGTTGAGATAATGTTGATAGATATACGAGGTAAACCCCCATATAGCTAAGAGCATTGCAATGACCTTCACCCCATTCATTTTTTCATGGAAAAACACTACCGCCAAAACCGGCACAATTGGGATGCCTAAAGTACTAATTACATTTGAGAATAGGGATGAAACTTGAAAGATCAAACCTATGCAACCAATAGAGAAAACCTGCCATGAGATAGCTGTCCATACAAGGTTCATTATGTAAGAAACAGTTCCTGTCTCGTAACCAGCCATCTCTCCTTTTATATTCTTCCATTCGCCACTAGCAAATAGTCCCACAAGAATCCAGCAACTACCTATCATGTTCTGATACATAATCATATCGAATACTACCTTGTAACTTTGTGACTTAAGAATCTTCTTAAAAGGGAGTTGCGTTACTGAAAGCATCAACCCGTACCCTGCATAATTAAACTTTGGACTTCAGAGACCAACCAAACTACAAAGTGGTTCACAAGTTTATACCTTAGTTTGACCTCATACGTCCTGGATATCATATTTCCCATGAATCAAGATCATTTAGTACACTTAAGGTTGTTAGTGTAAACCATTTTCTTCCATTCTCTATTTTGATAGTTTCCATTTTCATATAATTTCATGTAACTAAGAACTCGCAGTCATGTCCTAAAAACGAGACTCATTAATCTCGAAATCTTTTGTGTAAAAGACTGGTTACGTGTTTCTAATCAAAGCTAGATATGTTTAATAGACTGTAAAAACTGATTATTGCAAAATGCAGTCACAACATTTACATCATATAATCAATTCCATTTTGCAAGTTCAAACACCTAATGATTATAATAACGTGATACCTGCAGAGGCAGCGACCGTGCATACAAACCCAACTATATACTTGGTCTTCGATGTCTTCACACTTTGTTCAGAATCACTCTGAACACAAGTAAAGTAGATGAAATAGTAAGCATAACAAGCGAATTGGCAATATAAGGAGTGAACTTCTGGCCATTCAAAAAGTACGAAAAGAACGTATTGAAAGCAAGCTGACTTGCACATATTGGGAAGTAAATGTAAAATATTTGACCTCATAATCAAATAATCTTTTGATAGCAGGTTGAACCTTATTAACCATAGTTTTTGGTTGGTTTCATATGCAGTTAATGAGGTTATTTGTTTGTGAGCCAGTATGGACTACTTTCAACAGGCCACAAGAGGAGCATCCAGCCAAGAAAAGCTACAAGATTAACTTTGGCCAAAAGATTGGAATGCCTCTTGAAGCTCATTGAACACTAAAATTAAGTGCTTTATGTATGTAAAAGCTTTAGAATCATTGGTATAGCCAATGGGCACATATACGTATTTGGAGGTCAAATTCTGATATGATCTACTGTATTTGAATCTTAATCGTGAGATACTGTCATGCTATTTATTATAACTTTAATATACTCCAAGAAGTCCCCAAGTTCACCCTTATTTACGAATACATCTGATACGAACCAACTCGATAATAGAATAAAGAGAAGAAAATAAACAAGATAGATGGTTTGTTAATGGGATAAACCGACCCCCCGATGGTTTATATTAATGAGATAAACCGACCCCCCGATATTGATAACCAAATCAATAATTCATATCATTCAACCTCCTAAGAATTAGAATTACAGCCTTAATCATCTATTTATAATAAAAGACAGCCTAATACTATTCTTGTAGAATAAGATACTAATCCTTACTTTAAATAAACACTATCTACTACTTAAATAGTAATTATATTTATCTAATTAATAAAATACTAATAATAATTATAATATTAGAATATGATAGTCAAGGGTCGTATCAATACTCCCGCCCCCAAAAACACCTTGTCCTCAAGGTGTTGCTTTAAAATGTCGCCATGAGTGATTCCAGGATCCCAAACTCTCCTTTGAACTACTCTCTTCACATATCTGTCAGCAAGAAGCTCAAAATGTTGGAACACGTGATTTATCATCCCACTGATATTCAAGTTTCTTCCCGATTGATGGTAATTGATCCCTGGATTCCAAGTTCTTCTTTTTTGTCCCCTCCCTAGATCACAATTAAGTCCCTCAAAAAGCCCTTAAATCAAACCCAACAGGAACTTTCAAGTCTGCAAGAAAAATAAGTCTACCAATTAGTTGTTTTCTTGGCCCATGAAAAGGCACATCCTTCTCTTGTACACGTGATTGATCCCCTGCCCACATTGTCTTCCTGATATCTTGGTTGTTTGCTGATTCCGGAACTCCAATGCATGTGCCAGTGTTTTTTGCGTTCAAATCCTTAAGTATACTGTGAGTTTGTGGAAGGTTTTCCCCACCATATCCATCAACAACATCTGAATCTGTGATATGAACACCTTTATCATCGTTGTCTTTCACCTCTTTTTTCACCTCCCCGCTACTGGTATAACTTTCCCCACTCTTTTCTTCATCCATGGTCTTGGTAACCATTGTAATAAGTGGTTCTGTTGTCTTACACTCCTGGTTCACCTCAGTGGATCCACATAGCTCTATCATATTATCGCCTCCTTCACGACTATTTTCTGTTGTCATAGGTTTGGTTGAATCCCGAACAAACTAAATTTTTGCCATGCTGTTATTTTGGTTACCGTAATCCCTTGATCTCACCTCCATTAATTCCCGTCTCTCAGCAAGTTTTTCTTTGATCTCCCATATATCCATCTCCATACTTTGCTGCAAAATTGCCATCCGTATTTCAGATCTCACTGTCTCCTTATGGACCTTTTTGTAAGCATCCATACTTGCTCGATTCTCTTCCATTATAGCCCGCCATATGTGTGCCATTGTTATCAGAAAATAGTGATTCGAATGAACAGTAACTTCTGGATGTGAATAGTGATTCGGATGAATAGTAATTTTTTTTTTGAAACCCTAGAATCGAACCTGGCTCTGATACCAATTGATAAGAACCAACTCGATAATAGAATAAAGAGAAGAAAATAAACAAGATAGATGGTTTATGTTAATGGGATAAACCGACCCCCCGATTGTAACACCCCCCAAAATTTAACCATAACAGCGGAAGACTTTTTATAATTTACAGCGGAAGACTTTTTAAAATAACAGCGGAAGACTTTTAATTTAACAGCGGAAGACTTTTGGGTGTTACTTCGAGGATCTTTTCACCGTCACAGAAACAACACAAAGTAATGTTTAAAAATTTACTTTATTCCAAAATACCATATAATAAGATGTTCACATTTTAACAACACATTTATTTAATATGAAATAAAGTATTTGTTTAAGTCCACATGCCCACTCCGTGCCTTCATAATTCTTCTTGTTTAGTTCCTGAGATAAACATGCTAAAAGTCAACATAAAGTTGAGTGATATTCATAGGTTTGAAAGTTAAACAGTTGAACACAAGATATAGTCATTTATTGCAAACGTATGCAATCAAACA
>LBNU01006290.1:90445-100909 GCA_014162995.1 Artemisia annua | reverse complement strand
TCATAGGTTCGAATAGAAGGGGCTTTCCAGTTGCTCTACCAAGGTGCAATGAGGTTGAGTTAATAAAATGCACGTGGTCATGTGTCGAATTTGAGGTTTAAAGTTGATCGAGTAACTTCATTTTGAAATAGCTTAACACTTAGAATATTTTCTAAGTTTTCTTATTTATTCGAAAGGTCAAGGTGACTACAAACGCTGTCAGCTTAAGTGTTTTAACCGCTTAGATTTATGTTTTAAAACTTAATGATAACTGTTAGTTAACGTGTAAAAATATTAGAAGCGTCAATTTATATATATATGTTCCGTTTATCATTTACGCAAATAAAGCGACAAAGTGAATCGTTGCAAAATCAATTAGTTAACGAGATGAAATAATAACTTAAAATTTTCCATGTTCTCACCTCACCACTTGGGGTGGATTCTTTACGGTATGGTTCAAAATGGAGAAAGAGAAGTGGTTGATTCACGACTTGGCAAGGTTCACACGCAGCTAGCTAGGTTCTCCTTTGGATCACTTGAGCTCCTCGTATACTGCTAACTCTTTTTGCTCCCAAAACGATATCAAAACCCCCACGTAAAACTAATTTGGTAATGTTTGAGTGTGGTGTGATTCAAAGGCGCATGGCTGTTATATAGCTGGTTGTTAGAACCTTGTGAAGGTTTAGGACAAAGGAATGAGGCCAAATGAGTGCTGTGTTGCTTCTCGTTTAGGAAGCTGTGGCACCAACACATCGTCCAAGTTCGAGATGTAACAAACAAGAAGAATGTGCCAGGCTGGTTCTATTCATTCCGACATCAAATAATGGTATAGTGGTTCGACTTTTTGGTTAATGGTGAGCTCTGTGAGGTCTTAGAAAGTGTGGACCGTTTTGTACCTAGTGCAAACGATTTGGTGGTTACTTTGCGTAAATCTAAGGCAGTAATGAATGACGGATTTTTTGTGTAATCTTTATCAATTTCTTGAATTTGTGCTAGGTTTTAATCGGGAGTCGTGATGCTAATAACATGTTGAGGTCGCGTGGTCAGTTTTGCAAGAAATAAGGTGCCGTTTGGGGGGTCGGGGCGTCGCGACTTCGGGATTTGGGGAACCAAATAAGAAAGAAAAGAAATAAATCATAAGGGTGTGGGTTTGGCGCCTTTAAAAGCCCTGGTGGGCTTTTGTTTGAGTTTCGCCCAGCAGAGAAAGAAAAAGAAAAGATATAAGGCAGATCGTTTGGTTTAGCAGTTGGGTAAGGGCCATTGGGTCACGGGGGAGCCCACTTGGCAAAACCACAAAAATGTTTCACCGTCGGGGTTACTGACTCCAACTATATTAGTGACCAACTCGGGAATTTTCGTAGGCTCGGAAAATATATAAATAGTACCCGGTAATTAAACGAAACGTATATTTAATAAAATATAAACGTTTAAAATATATTCGCGATAATTAGACTATCTAGGTTTGTGTGCAAGCATCGTTCCTAGGTAAATGATCATTTCACAATGTCATAGAGATTCACATAATACGTCATGCATAAAAAAAAATTTGTCACTCGTAAAAAGGGGATATTAAATAACGAAATACCTTTATTTCCAGTTTACGTATTTACTAATCGTACGGGAATTTACGAGAGGCTACACCGATGGTTTATATTAATGAGATAAACCGACCCCCGATATTGATAACCAAATCAATAATTCATATCATTCAACCTCCTAAGAATTACAAGAATTACAGCCTTAATCATCTATTTATAATAAAAGACAACCTAATACTATTCTTGTAGAACAAGATACTAATCCTTATTTTAAATAAACTCTATCTACTACTTAAATAGTAATTATATTTATCTAATTAATAAAATACTAATAATAATTATAATATTAGAATATGATAGTCTAAGGGTCGTATCAACATCATTAATTCCAGTGAACATGTATACTTTCTGATTTACCTATACTTGTTCTTCAGTTATTGCCTTTGTGACCGGATTTCTAAGAACTCTGAGCTGTGAATTTTACAATAAAATGCACATGTCTAAATCATTACTTTTACTTTTACATAGATCTATTTATTGTTTACAACTGCTACAAGGTATATAGAAATTTCATTTTGATTGCAAAACATATTTCA
The DNA here is from genome assembly GCA_014162995.1 of Artemisia annua. Lineage (NCBI taxonomy): Eukaryota > Viridiplantae > Streptophyta > Magnoliopsida > Asterales > Asteraceae > Artemisia > Artemisia annua. The sequence continues at coordinate 98,796 of LBNU01006290.1, read as the reverse complement.
AATACCAGGTTCATTTGTATGTATGAACTAGCATATAAACCCGTGATAAATCACGGGTGGCTTATAAAAAGTCGAAAAGGAAGTGACATCTAGAGAAACGAATGTAAATTTCCAAACAATTAGCGAAGCAACGGATATGCAAAACATGTGAAAAGATTAAACAAATATTGAAAATGACCTTACATATAAAACTCCAATAACATAAAACAAATAGTTTGGGTTAGACTGTCGGATCAAATTTTTGGAGCACTTTGTGGTGAACAACGTCCAAGAAACTATATGGTATTCTATTGACCGGTTGTAATAAGAAACTGAATGGATTTTTGTGAACATTTACACTTTTGCAAAAGTTCGTTAATATACAGGAAAGATCCTTCACATGTTCCCTGAATTCCCTACAAGCCACAAGCAAATGAGCTTTAAGTAACATCTTTCACTATCTATAGCAGGTTTAAGATGTAACTATCATGTGAATGAGGATATGCTATCAATAAACATGTAGAGGTGGTTCCATAAATCATTATTTGAAACATGGCAGTCACATTAAAATTGTAATATAAGCGATCTTAGTCATACATTATCCCAATATGTTAAAAAAAATTCAAGGTATAGTGGAAACAGGGTATGCAGTAGGCCAGTAGCAGATAAAACTTCAATTGTAGTGCAGTTGCAAAGAAATTATCTAACTGCCTTGTAGTGCAGTAGCTTACAGACCCGTGATAAATCACGCGTGGCTAATAATAAGTTGCTAACTAATTAGTAACTTTTACACTTTTTTCATCGACCTTTAACGTGAAACCCTTTTTTATAACCATATAGATTTAACATTACACAAATTTAACTAAATCTTCATATCAGCCAAGCATTCAACCAAATCAAGTACATAAAAGTTCATAAATTTACAACTAATTAGTTACGTGAACAACATCGACTGTATTCTCGTGCTTGTTGAAGAAGAGCATGAGTAATTGTGATATGTCTTGCGTTTCCAACAATCTGCACAAAACAATCACTCCTTCTCCAAGTTAGAAATCTATTATATTAGAAGGCAACGAAACTAATACACAAATCTTCAGAAAATATTGGCATTCATAGGGTCTTAGGAGGTGCTAGGATTCCAACAGATTTATTGAGGCACACATGAAGCACATCATTGAAACAAAACCATAAGTTACCGAGTGACAGGTAAGAATAATATTAACAGGATCCATAAACAAACAATTTAATTATAACTTATTGATGTGCCCTGTATACCATGCGGACTAAAAGAGTACAAGGTATTCAAATTTCAAAAGAAGAAACTTCAGTTATTATAGTGACATGAAATAAAACAGAACAATTAGATGTTGATTGATATTGAAAAAAGCGAAACAATTAATCTAAAACTGAATGTCTTAGTAATGTTGGGGTCAGTAACCACGATTCGAATTGCATGCCTTATTGGTCCAAAATTTCAGTCTCTTGTGTTTAGGTTGTTAAGAATATGTGTGAACGTATTGCTACACACAAAATACAAGTTACAAGCTATCGTTTATAGAAGTGGATGTCAAATTTGGTCCTGGCATACTTTAAGTTGTAAATATAACATTTTAAAAAGTATCAAAGTTGTCCTATTAACCTTTTTTTCAATCTTATTATGTACAAAAAACAAGTTGGTCTATTTCTTTGACTCGTCATTTGATCTAAAAGTAAATTATTTGTTTAATATTTTCTTTTACTTTTTCTCCTCGTTAAGACACTTTGACTAGGAAAATATCGGTAACAAGTATGTTTCTCAGTGAAAATGTCCCTTTGTGAATCCTAATCTCTATATCATTTATTGTTGAACTTTGTATTAGGAATGAGCATGGGTCTGGAACCGAAACAGGAACCGGTGGATCTGATAACCGAATTTTGTGAAAAGTAGGTACCGAGAACCGAACCAAATATAGCATTTAGTTCCGGTTCTGGTTCCGGTTCCGTTTCCGGTTCTTTTGGCCTGGGTCTACCCGGTAGGAACCACTTTTCTGAAGAAATAAAAATAACCTCATGTATCAATGAATTAAGCTAATAAAAAACATAAAAAAAAGAAAATTAAACTTTCTAAAAATATCAACTTGACGATTAACAATTATTTGTCTATATTTGTCTAGTTGAACGTGTGGCTACGTGATTATCACAGATAATAAACAAAGTATTAATAAAAGTGCTAGCAAATTTTAGCATGATGAACATGTAAAAGCTAATCGAATGCAAATAAAAATTAAATATAAAACTTACTTCCATTGTTTTGATAATGGTGATAGTTGTATATGTGAGTTTTGAATGTTGAATGATCTTCAATGTTATTAAGTTTAGATTAATTATTTTTTTTAACCAAAGTTTAGATTAATTATTGATTTGTGGATGTTTCAATGAACTAAATATTATGGTTTAGAGTGTTTGGCTTGAATTTTCTGAAAGTAGGCTACTGGTTTTTTGTTTTTTTTGTTTTTTTTTTTTTTTTTTTTTTTTTTTTTTTTTTTAAAAAATATAAAACTTACTTCAATGGTTTTGATAATGATGATAGTTGTATATGTGAGTTTTGAATGTTGAATGATCTTCAATGTTATTAAGTTTAGATTAATTATTGATATGTGGATGTTTCAATGAATTAAATATTATGGTTTAGAGTGTTTGGCTAGAATTTTCTGAAAGTAGGCTACTATTTTTTTATTTATTTATTTTTTATTTTTTATTTTTTACATAGAATTTGATATTTTTTTATAAGAAGTAAAAAAAATACATATTTTTATAATTATTGGTTCTTTGGTTCCGGAACTGAGAACCGGTGGAACCGAACCGGACCGACCCAAGAATCGAAAAATCTCAAAATCGAGAACCGGTTTGGTTCTTCATGGTTCCGGTCCGGTTCTTGTTCCGGTCTTGTTCTTTGATTCTTTTGCTCGTCCCTATGATGAATAGTCGAGTTAGATCGTTTCTGTGATATATTTTTGGTTTCTGCGATTTATTTTAATTGGAAAGTCATATCTGAATCTATTATAACTTGTTCTGCAAGTAATTATACTCAATTACTTGTTCCACAAGGTTATCTAAGTTCTATATATATTGTTTACTTAATACATTAACATTCTAATACAGCATTATCAACGCATGCACGTCAACTGAGATATAGTTTGTCATCAAAACCAGTCGATGCATGCATATGGCTTCTACAACGTCTAAATTGACTAGTAAGTTAGATAATCTCCTACATCTTCTTGATTCATCATTGTCTTTAGATTTAGTTTAAACACACTTAGTTAGGTTCTCAAAATCTGTCAACTCCATAAAATAATGAAGTTGTATTTGAGTTTAGAGGGCAAGGAGTGGTAACATGTTATAACACCAACACCACCGCCAATAACGCGAAGGGGAGGAAAAGGGAGAAACGTGAGAACGCCGTTGTTTTTACGCCATGTAGGCAATAACGCGAGTTTCGCGTTACCATTCCCAGCCCTCTTACGTGGTGTGCATGAACACCAAGTTTACATAATTAATTAAGTTAATGACAATGATACATATATTAGAGGTTTTATTTAAGAAGCTGGTCATCGACCTGCCGGTAGCTAGTAAGTTGGTTAAGTACATAAAACGATAAAACCGGACTAGGGTGACAACTGTGTCGGGTTCGTGTGACGAGTTGTTAATATGTTATAACCCTAACATTCACATGATCACCAGTTCAGTATAGTTACTTATTGCATACCTAATCTTGCGTGAAAAAATGATAATTCTGAAAGCTAAAATATAAGTTTGTTGTTGGGCTAAGCCACCACTGAAAGATTGATACCCTGATGGATGACATCAAAGCTTTTTCCTTTTCTTGGATTGTTAACTGCAGGTTCAAAACCTTTCGGCCTTTTTGGGTCGATTGGCTAAGACCCTATTTTTGCTTGTAAAACTTGTTTTATGTTTCTTCTTCTAGCTTCTTGCTAGTTCAATAAAATAGCCATTCAAAATATACTCATAAAATGTCAATAAAGAATGCCTAGCCTAGTTTTCATTTAACACTTTAATTTATACTCCGTATATCGTTTTCCTACTGTTTGTGCTAATGATTTGTGAGTTAAGCTTACATATATAATCTTTATGATTCGCAATACCATCTTGTAGACCCTTAGAATATATGGGTTAGCAGGTGATTGTCCTAACAAATAATATAAAAAAATGAAGGCATCAACTTTTTTCTATATATATAGTCCAAAGTTGAGACTTAAAACTATAGCTTAGCAGTTTTACAGTTGCATTCAAAATAAACCATAAGACTATAAATTATATATTTCCCGCCAATGTTTTCCTTGTCTTTTCTTTGGTTATTCGAGTGCGAAAGTGAAGAACATAAAATGGAATTAGTTCCACGGTAGCAACGCGACTTCTTCCTGCCACGTGTTAATTAAACTCATAAGCTCGCATCTTATTAAATCTTGTTCTGGTCTTTTTTTTTTTTTTTTTTTTTTTTTTTTTTTTTTTTTTTTTTTTTTTTTTTTCTTTTTATTTTTTTTATAATAATTATAAAATTTTTTTTTTTTTTTTTTTTTTTTTTTTTTTTTTTTTTTTTTTTTTTTTTGTTTTTTTTTTTTTTTAACGGCATAACATATTAGTACAAACTAGCAAAATGTTTCATGTTTTAGTTTTTTTTTGCTTACTTTTATCATTATTTTCTAGTGAAAACCGCCAAACATAAAGAAGAAGAAGTGGATGCTGATCATGCAGTTAGTTTGAAGCAGGAAGTTGAGAATGTGGTTGAGATAAAATGCCATGATGATTCTTATACACCTGGTCAATACAGTCATATAATATGTCCAATGGTATTAATTAACTATCTATATATCTTTCATTTTGTTGTACTATTTATAAATAATACAGTAACACAATTTTGCTGACATGTCGTACCTCAAAAGATTACCAAAATACCCTTGGCACGTTAGTAAAACGCGTATAATATATAGTAAAAGAAAAAGGCATGTATTTAGTCGGTTTATGAATGAAATTACGTTGCTATTAATTGTTATCTTAAACTCTAGCTATTAAGATAGGAGTTGTTACTTTGAGGTTTTTGGTCATAGGGCAAACTTTCTGATATTTGTATCAGTTTTGCACAATATTTGGAAATTGTTGCTCTTGTTAATGAGAATATAAATGCTTCTTTTGATAAGCAAACTGATTTTGGTGGTAGACTAGTAGCGTTAGTTGCTTAAATAATCATCTTCAGCTAAGGCTGCATTAAAAAATGTATCATGGTGCATTAAAAAAGAAGCTGAGATGACCTGTGTGAAATACTCTAACCAATTCCATAGCTTAAGGGTATACAAAACGTAAAGCTGTACACATGATATTAAATTCCACTTTCTATCTCTATGGAATGTGGTTTGAAGCTTTGTTCATTAAGTTCACTTCAAAGAATCTGCCGTTTATGTAATTTACTTTTTGTTGACACAGTGCAAAGGTGGGCAATCCAAGGAGAGGAGCCTATGGTTCCATAAAGACCAAAATGAGTAAGCCATTTCTTTGTATAACTTCCGTTCCATAAAAAGAAAGAAAAAAAAAAAAGCTCTGCACCTTTCACTATAGGGGCCAAACAACTTGCATTTGTACTTCAAGGCTCACAACAGCGTAAATGTTTTCCACAAAATCAGCTTACAGTATTGGCTCTTTATCAAGTGCATCAATAGATTTTTCCAATTTAAAGTGTAGATCATATTTAACTTTCTTACGGGACGAAGATCGAGTGTTTGATTCCATGCTTATTTACTGTCTAAGACTTCTTTTTTACATTGTATTCAGGAAACTTTCAATGTGGAGATGCTCTAATTTGGAATGTGAATGGGCTGCTGCTCATGTATGTACGCTTGGAATTTATTATTCACTATATTTACTAAATATTGCAGATAAAACTATCTGTCAGGTAATTAATGTTATTGCAGGAAGATGCAGTTCCTAAAAAAGATGAAATCAACAAAGATAACATTCTTCCGAAACCAAGTGAAGAAACCTTGCGATTAGAGCCAATAGGTGATGAGGTACTTGGTTATACTTTTTGTTATTCCAATTAGATAAAAAGATATGTATTATAAGTTCGCGACGATGTCTAAAAGTCTAATAATCTTGTTAATTAGTTATCATCATTGTCTAAGCTACAAGTGTAAGAATTGCCACACCTTGTTAACATTATTGTTTAAACACACACACACACACAGAGACTAATTGGCAATGATATTTTGTGTCTATGCTTCAGCTGATCAAGTACTTCGCTGGGCGAAAGATTACAGCGGATATTTTGCAGAAAAATGCTGTTATGCAAAAGATCAGTAATAAGGTATGGATTCGTGTATTACCATTGATGCTTGTAACTATGATGCTTTAATTGCTTGACAAGATTGATGATTTTTGCTACAATGGTTAATATCAAGTTTCAATCAAACTTGCTCAAGATTTGTTAAGATATTTTTTTTCTTAATTATGTCTGGTTTCACTAAATATCGGTATTGGCTATTAATTCATGTTAGTCAAATACGTTACATTCCCCTAATTAGTCTGAAAACATTGCTTTTTTCATGAATAGAGTGTGATAGCTTTTACATATAGAAGGAATGGGGAGCTTGTCAGCTGTAAGTTTCGCAACTCAAAGATCAAGGAGTATTGGCAGGTTGTTACATTTATAATTTTGTGCTTACATACATATACCTGATTTATCCAAAGCTCTCATCATTTCAAGTGATGGTGTCTCGTGATTTATATTTCTATGTACATAGATATATCTGGTTTTTTGTAGCAATTAATTAAAGAGTTTCTTGCTTTTTGCTTCGAACTTCAGGCAAAGAATGGAGAAAAGATACTTTATGGACTCGATGGCATCAAGGAAGGAAATGACATTGTTATAGTAATAACTCTGACCAAATTGATCTCGTATGTGATAGCTACTTCTATGTCTATTTGTGCATAATGTCTCTACCCCTATGCTGATTGTAGGTAGAAGGGGAACTTGATAAGCTGTCAATGGAACAGGCTGGAATCCCGAACTGTGTTAGTGTACCTGATGGCGCGCCCCAAAAAGTGTCAAAAAAATTACCAACTAAAAGAGAGGTCTCTATTTCCGTTAATTTTAGTTTACTCCTCTTCAGTTACGAAATGTATATTTTTAAAATGTGATAAATTTCTTCATACTTATCACCTGATTAAAGCATATAATGTTTGTTACAAACTTAGAAAATGGAAAGAAAAAGTGTTCCGTGGGTCAACCCAACCGAAATGGCTTGTTTTGGCCCATACTAACGATGGCCCCTTTCAACGCAAACCTTGAAATAATATTTGACATGTTCACATGATGTATTTAAAACCTTTCTTAATTATATATCATGCTTCTTATCTATTAAAAAGTTTTATTTGTATGATCAGGACTCAAATTTGCGGTATCTATCTGACTGCTACGGACACCTTGATAAGGTATGTAATGTTGTTCTTTTTGGTATCGTTTAAGTTTGTTAATGCTGCCGAGAGGACTCTTTTATTATTTACAAAGTTTTTGTAGGCATCACGAATCGTGTTGGCAACAGATGGTGACCAATGTGGTCAAGCCTTAGCTGAAGTACTTTCAACCGTCCTAGGAAGAGAAAGGTTATATCAAAGTTTTCATTGTTACCTTCTTTTTGTTCTGCCTTTATAATTCTTTTCACAAGTTGTTAAAAAAAATGTGACAACTAAAGATGTTACTAAAAAAATCTAACGAGTAGTTCAGATAAGTGGGTAGGAATGAGTTAGGGTCTTTAACAGAGGTAGCAAGTATGACCCATATACTTATGAATGGGGTTGCTCCGGTTCAATGTCCCGTTCTAACCCCATCCTATTTTGACCCATTACCCAACTGGCCATCTCTACACCTCTAAAAACCCGGATAAAGTTATTGATTGGGGCACACTTGGTAGTATTCTGTTTCTTGCCAACAGATGACGTATTAAGAAGATGTATAGCCTTATATAACTCAATAACTTATTTTCTTGGGTTCCTCAGATGTTGGCGTGTAACCTGGCCAAAGAAAGATGAATCCAGCTGTTACAAGGATGCAAATGAGGTTACATGTCATCCTTTTCAGTAATTCATTTTTTATTTCTGTTAAAGAAAAAGTTAACATTTCATGCTCATTTGTTGTTGCACAGGTTCTCGTACATTTAGGGGCCGAAGCGTTGAGGCACGTTGTTGAAACTGCTGAAAAATATGAGGTGAACAAGTCAATCTAATTCATATGGAGTTTTTTTTTTTTTTTTTTTTTTTTTTTTTTTTTTTTTTTTTTTTTTTTTTTTTTTAAAAAAAAAAAATTTTTTTTTTTTTTTTTT